>CAUJRU010001573.1:0-136101 GCA_963277665.1 Viscum album
AAGAAAAAATATTATTTTGAAGAATAAAATGAGTTTAATAAAAGTATAGTACTTATTTAGAAGGAATTAATTAATACATTATAAATGATTAGTACCTTTATATATTTCATCATGCAGTTAATACTATTCATTTCTTCAAATTTAATAGCTAGGTTATAAGAGTTACATTTAAGGAATAAGATTTCATTTTTTATATAAGCTTGGTGTTGCGTGTATTATATGCAACCAAATATAGTATTTATTTTTAAAATATCAAGATATTATTACAAAAGAACAATGGAGATCACCGCTGGGATAATACTGGTTTGTGATATCTAGGTCACTCATAACTTAAGAATCAATCAATATTAGTTTTCACTAAACAAGTCCCTAAAAAATTAGGCCTACAGAACATAGAAACACCCCTAAGGATGAACCCATATAATCTCAGGTAAGAAATTCCGTATGAATGACAGAATAAGGAATATAGGAACACCCCATGAGTGAAACCCCTATGGAAATAAAGAAGAGAGATAATACTAAACTTCTTCTTAGGTACCCAAGGATCCCATGTGTTGTATGAGTCATATTATTTCAAAAGGTATTATTCAATTTCATAATACAATTTACCAAAAAATAATTTCCATCCAAAATCATGTCTTGAAATACAATTTGACAAATAATTTAATAATTATTTGAAAATTATCATTCCTTTAACAAAACATGGGGATACCATCTTTTGTTACAATAAATTTACAATATTATATAAAAAAATTAGGAATCATTACAAAAATCATTTAGAAAACAATTTAGAAAATGAAGAGAATATTCGTTTCACCACACATATGTTAGATATGAAACCACTTACCTTACACAAAGGTTGTATGCTAACGATAACAAGATCCACACACTGGAAGGAAATAAAACAATAGTATAATTTTATGGGATGAACAAAAAATATATTGCCACATATTAGAATTTATTTTCCATAATTATAAGGTCATGAGAAAAGATGAATAAAAAAATACGACAAATTTCACACACGCTACACCACAATCAACACAAGAACTAGCCACCAGGAGACAAACACACAATGAATATATAATTGATCGAGAGAGATTCTATCATCTGATTGATAGAATCTGACATCATATCCTAGAACTATAATCAATTCTAAGAGAAATATAAGAAATAAGAGGTATTATATCAAATTTACCAAAGTGGGAAAAACCGATCGACCAAAGATCAATACACCTCACAACAGAGATAGAGAGAGACCAATCCAACCTTAGAGATCTACTATATTTTTAGAAAAAAAATTAGGGTTTAAGGGAGTGATTAAAGGAACTAAATAGGGGTTTGAATTACATAAAATTCTATTATAAAATTGATTAGTTCGGAATAGATTGGTGCCATTAGAATAATGATGGCTACCATTGGCTAGTCACTGGTTGTAGTCAGAGTTTTCGCACCCCTAAAAGTTCCACCAACTTTCCAATGGTGTGAGGAAGAGTGCCTACACACCTGGAAGTCTAACTAGATGACCAGTGGAGTTCTTATAAGAACTCTAAACTATTATCAAGCCACCAGATGGATGATGTAATTTTAGAGCTATTGATTAGACTAGATTATTTTAATACATCCACCTAAAACCAAACTCCCATTACTCAATCAAATAAATAGTACAAAAATACAAGAAATGGAAAAATGAAATTTTAAAGGTTTTTTCGCAGAGGGTAAGGTTGGATGTTATAATTATCCCCATTGTAGGACTATTTTACCCAAAATGTTTTACAGAAGAAAAATTCTCTGGAAAATGTAGAGGCCATTGTTCCCTCACTGATGATTCATGCGACCATTTCTCATGAGAATTAGATCCATGCTACCATAACACTTTGAAAAATTGAATATACTTCCCACACTGAACATTCATCATAGATTAAACAATCTCTAATGGTTGTTCCATAACCAAATTTTTTGAAACCCACTTAACTTACTCCTAATTTATAACTTGGAAAGAATTGGGATGATACTTCTTAAGCTACGATATATGGAAAAAATCATATATATCTGTGAAATAATATAATAATGCCAGCAAATAAGTTACTTCTCCATCCCGCTTAATGATATTAGATGGTATGACATACCTCAAATCCAACATCCCCTTTTACCAAATCCAACAATGACCCAAACAATTAAATACCTTTAAAAATACACAATAACTATTGGAAAACTCCAAATGATGGATTCAATGATCTTTATAACATTTCTTCTAACTTTGACCTATATCCAAGTGTCTATGTATATCCCAAATCCTCACTAGTATTTCATTAATGATACTTGGTCCCATGAGAGAGGCCTCACCTACCTCCAACCATCAAATAGGCAGCCTTTAAAAGAGTCTATACAAAGTTTAAAAGGTATCTTTTCTGGTCAATGAATTTTAGCTATAATTGTATGTAAACTCATCAAGTATCTAATGGATATCTCAAGACCCAAAAAAATACAACACCCATACATGGATCATATCCTTCATAATCTGAATAAATCTCATCATATAGACATCCTTCCATGGATGATAAGCTACAATAAATATAACATGTGTCTCTATCACCCCTTAGTGGATTCTCTAGAGCAGAGAAGTAAGTCTAGGATCTCTTTTATTGAAAATGGTATATGTGACCCCATGAAAATTCATAATTTCCTACACATATATCTTACCCATACCTTTAACCTTAGTTGTGTTAGAAATATGTGTGAAATTATATGATTTATTCAATCTATAAATCACCACCATGACAAAATTATTTCCTTGGGGATTTTGAGGTAATCCACTAATAAAGTATATGAACACATTAACCCATTTCTATACCGAAACTGGAATAAGATGAAGAACAATAGAAGGCTTTACGTGATCCTTCTTGATCTAAATAGTGGTGTAACAATGAGACAAATAATCATAAATTTTATTCATTATACCCAGACAATATAAACATTGTCTCATGTAATAATATATCTTCATTATTCTAGGATAAACGTTCCACAAAGAACCATGACAATCATGCATAACTGAATTTATGTCAGATTATGGGACAATGGAATGAATCCCAAAATTAAGAACTTCATCACAGGGAAGAGACCAAACATGAATGGTCTCCCCACCACACAAGGATTCCCTAATTACTATAAAATAATCATCCTACTGCTATCTCTATAAGATCAAATTAGGGAGATATTATGAAAACTTAACATTGGTCAGAAACGTACCTGGATCAGTATTATATATATACAAATGAAGATATGTAAAATTACTCTTTGGTTTTCATTCATCTTTAACCTCTATGATGGTCTAAGAGGAGAATTTATTATTGATAGGGTCAGTGACAACGTTACCCGTCCCAATGGTGTAGGTGATGTTGAAGTAACAAATATGGATGTACTCCTCCCATAACCTATGTCTAAGTTTAATATCTTTTAGATAGAATATATATCCTAATATATTGTGATCAGAATAGACCTTGAACCTCTCCCTAAAAATATAATGTCACAAAAAAATGAGTTAATACATAATGGGGGCAATCTAAAAATCATGAATAGGTTAATTCTTATCATATTAATGAAGTTAAAAAGAACCATACACCACATCATGATCATGCTATACAAGTATACATCCATAAGAGCACTATAAGAATCACAACAGACCATATATCCCTCACCGAGTTCCAGAAAAATCATAATATGATATGATATTAGATGTTATTTCAACCCATCAAAAGTGGCATGATATATAGTGTCCCATGAAAATTTTACTCTTTACTTAGTTATAGCATTTAATGGTGATACTATATTTGAGAAATATTTCAAGAACCACAGATAATACCTATCTATGACCATAAATCTCTATATCTTAAAGGAATTCCATGTTTATTCCCCTAAAAATACACCCTTTACCTTTTTAGGATCTACTAAGAGACCATGTTTCAAAATTAAATTACCTAAGAACTTCACATCGTGGATCCAATAATTTTATTTTGATTGCTTCTCATAAGGTTAGTGATTCCCCAAGATTCAAAAAACTATATCCAGATGGTACTCATGCCTTTTCTTAGCTCTTAAATAAACCAGGATATTACCCATGAATACCAAAACTATGGTATCAAGATACTGATGGAATATCTGGTTCATCAAAGCCTTAAAAACTACCAGAGCATTGGATATGCCAGACTACATGACATTAAACTCATAGTAACCATACCTAATCCAAAAATAGGTATTTAGGATATCTTATTCCTTAGCCAAAAGCTTATAACAACTTTACCAAAGATCAATTTTTGAAAACTAGTTTCCCCATTTAACTAATAAAAAATTTCATCTACATAGAAAAAAGTATACTTATTTGTCATGATCCATCCCCTGGGGACCATGCTATGACTACCCCAATCTATCCTTCCATAGGCCAGGGGATAGGGACTATTACCAGAAAGGCGTATCCCTATAATGGGAAGGCATTGCCTTTAAACCTGTACAAACACACAATCCAAGAACACAACAAGAAGCATCCATGAAGGAAACTGCTGTAGTAAAAAGTGTACTAAAAGTAAAGGGGGCCGAAAGACAAGCCCAACTGAAAAGTACAAGTACAACTGAAAAGAAAAAATAACTCTTGGATTTTCCATTGGGGATCCTACATGAAGGGTAGTTATAGCTCACGATCAGTTGTAACTATAGCACATCACATCAAATGGTACACCTCTAAGAACTGTTCAGTCCTGGATCCCTTATCCCCAATCAATGTTGTCCATCATATACACAAGACACATCAAGGTGTGGGTGTAGCCCATGCACGGGTCAGTATAACAATACTCAGTTGGGACCCTAAGACCCCCAAAGGTCTCCCATAGTTCTACAAAGTATAAACCATAAAGCAAGACCTCAAACAAGAAGCACGAAGTAGTCATAAAATTTTCTTAGGTATACACCCATACATATACATAAGTTATCAAGATATACTCATCTCATACATGAGGAAACATAAGGCTCCAACTTTTAAGACATTAACACAATTGATCCACGAGGGAAGAATACCACAAAGGTAACACCACGAAGGTAACACCACGAAGGTAAAAGTACCACAAAGGTAAAACCACAAAGGTAACACTACAAAGGTAAAATTACCACAAAGGTAACACTATGAAGGTTACAACAAAAAGGTAAAAGTACCACAAAGTTTACACAAAGAAGGTAACACCACAAAGATAAAAGAACCATAAAGGTAACACCACGAAGGTAACACCATGAAGGTAAAAGTAACACAAAGGTAAAGTCTCGTCTCACACCATGTATTACTTAAGTACAAAAGTACAGATGATTAGACGTTTTACAGAATCATCTTATTCTGTCAAGAGCCTCTACTAATGACCCACACAGGATCGGTAAATGTGCTGACCCACAGAGGATCGCTGAGTGCTAACCCACACAAGAAATGACCCACACATGATCTTTATGCGCTAACCCACACACGATCGTTGATCACTGACCCACACATGATCCGACCCACACAGGATCATTATGCGCTGACCCACATAGGATATCTTAGAGATGACCCACACAGGATTGATAGGTGGTGACCCACATAGGATAGCTATTTTTTTTATGTTACGACCAACCTCTTCTGCCTCACTGCTAGCCACCGGATTCCCGCTCAAAGTACGCTTGATTCTGGGAGAATTGATCCTCAATGTATCGGTCATATTTCAACTGGTACGAATTTCTACAAATAAGTATCCCAAAGTACTACCATGTCGTAAGAGTCCCAATGCGACAGACGACACATCAATTGGACGCCTGATCTGTGACTTATAAGCCTTTTAATTTCGAGGGCCCGATTGGATTCGAGTTCGATCCAACCCGGTCATACACTAAATTTCTCCAAACTTCAAGTGGAGTATACCAAAAGGTCCATCTCTCTCCAAGGACCCTAGCTCCATAGACGGTTCATCAAATGAATGTCCAGTTCACAAGTTATGACCCTTTAAGTGGAATTGGGATTGGTGGGGTCATGGTCCTGTCCAACCCGGCCCGACCTAGTCGGGGTCTGGCCCGGTTGGAATGGGCCGCAGTGGGATCACCCAATGGGCTGTGGTCTGCCCGACCCATAGGGGCATAGCCCAACATGTAAGAGGGGCACGGCCCGGCCTCCGGAGGGTGCGACCTGTTGGGCTCACGCGGCTTGGCCCGCGGAGGGTGCCGCCTGCTGGGCTCACGTGGCCCTGCCCCCAGAGGGCACTGCTCGCTCGGCTCGCGTGGACTACCCGTCTGTGTGGAGCGGTCCACTGGGTTCGTGTGACTTGGATCAAGGTGGGGCACAACCCACTGGATGGGGTCTGCCCTAGCTGGCGGGGGGGGGGGGGGGGGTGGGAGCAGCTTTTGCCGGTTTCCCGAATGGCCATAGCCATTAAATTTGTGAAGAGGTGGTGCTATGTGGAGCCGATCAGTATCCATGGGACCCATAGAGGTAGGTCCCTCCTCCACTGCCACAACTTCATACCATAGGCTTATCCAGCGGCACAGGAAGACGTGCCACTCCACCTCCGCCTTTCGCGACTGGACAAAGCTGACTACTGTCTTCATCGGCCGCAACTACGACTTCAACCTTATCTTCCGGCGGTGCATGGTGGTGCACCACCATCCCTTCCTTGTACGGTTGTTTCCAGATTCCGTTGTCACCTTCCGACACTGGTTTCTGAAGTTTCCATGCCTATTCCATGCCGGCGGTCTTCCACGGGTCATCGGGTGAGCTCCAGTGGCCTATTTTTCTTTCCTCAAGTACCATCGGTCTCCCCAGGATGCCCACTTTGATTCTCAACCCTCCATTTTGGGTTCCATCCAATTATAATAAATGGGTCCATGAAGAATTAAAATATTAAAAAAGTAGCGGAGGGTTTGGGCCTTGTTCGTTTGGACCGTGACCTTCGCATTATCCTCTTAACAAGGGGATAAGGATACATGATTCAACAATCTCTTGTAATTAAAATAAGTTAAATCCCTACCTAGAGTTCATTAGTGAGCCTCATCTTTTGAGGAAGAGTTGGTGTACGTCATTTGGTGGCACTCATCACCGCCCGCTGGAACTAGTCCCATCCTCCATGTGATTGGCATCACGGTACTTTTCTAGAGCTTTGTCGCTTGGTGAAGCCATGCCAACAATCCTCCCCAAGCTCCATATAAATTGGAGAGGGGGAGGGTGAGTAACACACATGGAATTAATGGGGGTTTATTTAATATTAAACTTCCTAATTAAAATGGCACTGTTACAAAGGATTTGAGGAGTCAATTGATTTAATGACTTGACACGTCGTGGGTCCCTCCACTGCCGCTTGTCTATTGGAGGAAAAGAAAAGAGAGAAATAAAATAACAAAGTAATTTTGTTATTTTTTTAAATGCCCAAATATATCTTTTTCCCCTAACCTACTGCAGTCAAAGTGAAACCTTCCTTAAGAGATTCCCTGTGATGTGAATTCAATGGTTCCCTCAGATTTTTAATCCGAGCACCTATTCAAAAGATAGAAAACACCACTCGCACGTTTACTGAATGTACCATAAATTTTTTTGATAAATTATTAACATTCACCCTTGACCTATGCTAGTCGAGGTTAGACTCTTACTAGGGGATAAATTTCTCAATGAAATCAACGGTACTCTCATATTTTCAATTCGAGTTACCATTTATAAGTTATATATTTTAAAAATAATATAATTGTTAGTTAATTATTTTATGTACGACCAAAAACTAACTTACATATTTTTCCATCATCGACCAATATTAGTGTCTACCTAAAGAAAGAATACCCTCATGAGTTCAGAGGTGGTCTCAAATTTTAAACCCGAGTCACTGTTCATGAGTTATAATCATTTGAAAAATAAAATAACTTTATTTAATTATTTTATTTTTAGTTATTCCATTTTAGAGTTTTCTCACTAGAGGCTTGCGTCGACTAAACTTAAGTGGCGTCTAAGGTAAAACCACCATCCTGAACGCAACAGTGCTCTTGTATTTTTGATCCGAGCACCCATTTAAGAGTTATTCCACTTTTTTAGGAAAACCACTCATACACACTATTTTAAACTTAACATTTTTCAACGGATCATTCCAGGAACTGCAGGCCTCAGAATCACGCTTCTTCAGATTTTTTAGTCTTGAAATAATTTAATATAATAGAAAAAAATATACGGAAATTCAATGACATTAAATTACTCCCCATAAGTATTTACATCCCCTAAAGCCAAAAAAAGGAAAACCAAATAAAAGTGGGCACTGAGCATGAATCTGAGCCTCCCGTTCCCATGCGATCTCCTGGAGGTTCCCATGCTGCCAACAAACTCCCACCAGAGGGATCGACTATCCTCGAAGGACTTGGTCCTATCGATCCTATATCTCCACCAATAAATCCATAAAAGTCTCCCCATCATCAAAGTATAACATACCTTGGTCGATAATGTGCGATGGTTCATGCATGTATCTCCTAAAATACGACTCATGGAAAATATTATGCACCTGGTGCATTTACAGGGAAAGAGATAGATGATACACTACCTCTCCTACTCTGGTGAGAATCTAGAAATGTTCGATGAATCGTGGGGATAACTTTTCACCCCAGCCAAACCTCTACAATCCTCATCATGGTGAGACCCATATGAAGACATGGTCTCCCTTATCAGACCCCAGGGGTCTCAATCTCCTTTCATCATAAGGCTTCTGCTGACTCTATGTAGTCTTCACTTTTTGACAATTGAGGCATCGTGATACAAGCTCTTCCACTACTTCCTCCATCCCTGGCCACCAGTACTGACAACGGAGGTCATAGTACATCTTAACCACTCTATGATGTACCATTAAAGGGAATGTATGGAAATACCTCAACAAATCCTCTCGAAGAATCATTAGTTCCAAGGTGCACCCTTTGAAGATAATGACATGATCCCTACCTTCATAAAATCCTTCAAAATACCATCCTAAGGATAACTGAGAACGTCGGGTCTCGTAGTCATCGTCCATAAGCTATGCCTCCCAAAATCGCTGAAGAATTGGGAGAGTGATTGTCATAGACTGAAGGTAAGCTGCTCCATCTTTATCCATGAAGGATATCTCCAGTGAGACTAGCTTCTCTAATGCCTCACTCAGTAACTGTAGACCAGACCTCCTATTGAGTGCGTCTAATACCATGTTCCCCTTCCAAAGAGTATATACTATCTCAAAGTCATAGTCCTAGAGGATCTATAGTCATCATCATTGTCTTAGGTTTAGGCCTTTATGTGAGAAGATATACTTGAGAATTTTGTGATTAGAGTAAATAATACACCATTCACCCATCAAGTGGTTCCACCACATCTTTATTGCAAAGACCACTGTTTCTAACTCCAAGTCATGGGTGGCATAGTTATGCTCGTGATGTCTCAATGTTCATAAGCTGTAGGCGATTACTGCCCGATCTAGAATCAGGAAACAACCTAGTCTGGTCCCTAATGCATCGTAATATACTACATACCCAACACCCACTTCTGGTGGCCTCAAGATGGGTGCCCTCGTCATTATCTGTATCATCTCCAAAAAGATCTTATGAAACTTATCCATCCATAGGAAAGGCTCCCCCTTCTTCATCAAAACCGAAAAGGGTACCGCTACCCAAGAAAAGTCTGGTACAAATCTCTTTAGTACCCAGCCCAAGTTGAAGTCTCTCTCCCTTCGGGGAGGTAATTCTGGAAACATCTTCTGAAAAGATGTCGCCACACTCTTCCACTACTATTGGGAAATGTAAACACAAAACTTATGCTACATTGAGGGTAAGGCAATCTGACTCAAGAGTGATCGGCTGTACCCTCCTATGCATGAGTTTATCCTATGCTTCACGAGTTTTCTTTTTCACCGCCCAATGAAAACCCCATTCCAACGCTATAGATATAATACATCCTTTTCACCTAAAACAGTCAATCTGAGTATGAAATTTGGATGTATAGTCCATAACCAAACTAATGTCGTAAGGCCTCGACGCTACCACCAAAAGGTTCAACTGAAACTCTCACCCCAATGGTCAGATCACACCATCAGCATAAGTGTGATTATAGATTCTCCTCTCAAAGGAATCTCCAGATCTAAGGGTCAAGTCATCAATTTAGCCAGAAAATCTAGGTCCTGAACAAGATTCGTGGCAAGAAAGAATGATTGGTACCTATGTCTATTAATACAGAAGATAGTAGTAGACATATACCATACCTCAAATCATTTCTGGAGCCCTTAGGTCAGACTCCTTGACCACATGCAGCTACTCCCTTCCCCTGTCCTCCAGCTCCTTGAGCCTGGTGGGGAACACATTGGGGGGTGGTTATAACATGTCGAAATGTATACCACCTCATGCTGCTCTCCTAGCTTCAATTCCTCATCTGATGCCCTACAAATTCATCTGTCCCTATCACTTCCTCTTCCTAAAACATTTTACACACCCAAGTATCTAAGACTGGCGTCAGTTTCTGGCATTCCCACTATTAACATTGATTGGTTGTATTCTCTCATCCAAATAACATTCAATGACAAGGATCTCTCTTGAACCATAACATAAGTAGAAATTCATAGAGGAAAAGTTCTAGCTTGGATGTCCCTAAACAAACCACGACCATAGGTCTGAGCCATAAAGTACTCCGTATTCATCGAGTACCTGGGATGGTCGGTACACCTCAATGAATACTCATCTACCGACATGTTGTCCTACCGAAGCTGTAGAAACTCTAGGGAAGACTCACCCTTTATATTTTTTACGGAAAGAGACCTCTTTAATGAGGATGGTTCTCATACTTTTCCATAGAATGGTCACCTATTTGCAAGATCCGAGGTAATCTAAACCCTGCCATCATCCTGATAATCGACGTAGAATACTATCTACCAGGACCACCATCTGATCGAATGATGCCCTAGATAGATGGAAACTTAGACACCTCTTCAAGCCATTCCTTATCCGCATATGAGTCGGGCTCAACTAGAATCCTGAGGGGTATCTAATGCTGAATCACGTGTAAGGTACTAAGCCTTCATATGTCCTCTACTGCTACTACTGTTTGTAACTGTTGACCAATGGGAAATGATATAGCTAGAACACTACCCTAAGGTACCATCTCAGGAAACAGTCCATGTACCAAAGCCTCATCACCATGTGGACCATCCTCATGGCCACGTACTGATAAATACTAACATCTAGGATCATCATTCAATATTCTGGTGTTCCAACTAGGTGGAAAAATCTAGCCACAACCTCGAGCTAGTAATTAGCTGCCTGGGGATCTATCTCACCATGAAGCCTCAGATGCCTCTTCCACTAGAACTTGTGAAATGTGCTTAGTCGACGTTCATGGTCCACTGGTAGCATCTGTTGTTGATCCACACATGATCTCTCGGTGCAAATCCACACAGGACCACTCGGTGGGTCATCCTCGTGTACTCTCTCAGGAATCCTTGCTGGCTGTCTACGTAGCGGAATCCTAATTAGGAATAGGTGAACCACAATCATAAGTTATGCATGATGAGATGACTCCAAAGAAACCAAGGAAAACAGTTCAAAGAGAGACATAATTAGTGTTTTCATGCACCAGGTGGGAAATCAAAATTTAGGGTCCTGGTGTATGGATATGTCAGCCACCACACCAACACTAGACTTCCCGAACTGAAAACCACACTTAAATCACTTAACATTATTGATCTATTGAAAAGATCCGAGTCCTATTTCTTTGGTAGAACCAACTCCTCTGATACCACTTTGTCCTGACCCACCCCATGGGGCCCATTCTTTGACTACCCCAAGCCCACCTTCCATAGGCCAGGGGCCGACGACTAGAACATGAAAGGCATATCCCTATAACAGGAAGGCATTACCTTTAAACCTGTACAAACACACAGTAAAAGAAATCAACAAGAAACAACCACAATGTAAACTAATGTAGTAAAAATTGTATTGAAAGTAAAGGGGGATAGAATAAAAGGCCAATTGAAAAGTACAAGTACAACTGAAAAGAGAAAATAGCTCCTGGATTTTCCACCGTGGATCCTACTGGAAGGTTAGATATAGCTCACAATCAGTAGTCACTGTAGCACATCATGTCAAATGGTCCACCTCTCAGCATTGTCCAATCCTGGCTCCCTCAGCCTAGATCAATGTTGTCTCTCGTCTGCACAAAACAGTACATGGTGCGGGCGTAGCCCATGCAGGGGTGAGTATAAAAATACTCTGTAGGGACCCTGAGACCCCCAAAGGTCTCCTAAAGTTCCAGAAAGGATAAATCACAAAGCAAGACCTCAAACACAAAGTAGGAAGTAGTCATAAACTCTACATAGGTATATACCCATACATATACTTAAGTTATTAGGATATACTCATCTTATACGTGAGGAAACATACGGATCAAACTTTTAATCCTTTAGCACACCCGATCCATTAGGGAAGAATACCACAAAGGTAACACCACAAAGGTAAAAGTACCAAAAAGGTAACACCATGATGGTAACACCACGAAGTTAAAAGTACCACAAAGGTAACACCACGAAGGTAACACTGTGAAGGTAAAAGTACCACAAAGGTAACACCATGAAGGTAACACCATGAAGGTAAATGTACCAAAAAGTTAACACCATGAAGGTAACACCATGAAGGTAACACCACAAAGGTAAAAGTACCGCAAAGGTAAAGACTAAACTCATACCTAGTATGACTTAACTACAAAAGTACAAATGATTAGATGTTTTGACGAATCATATTATTATGTCGAGAGCCTCTATTACTGACCCACATAGGATTAATAAACGTGCTGACACAGACATGGTCACTGAGCACTGACCCACACAAGTTTTTACCCACATAGGATCAGTAAGCGCTAACCCACAAAGGATCAATGAGCACTGACCCACACAGGATCTAACCCACACATGATCGGTATGCGCTGACCCCCAAAGGATTGCTGAGCACTGATCCACATAGGATCGATAGGTGCTGACCCACATAGGATCACTATTATTTATTCATGTTAAAACCAATCTCCTCCACCTCACTTCCAGCCACTGGATTCCTGCTCAACGTACGTTTGATTCTGAGAGAACTGCTCCTCAACCCATCAGTATTATTTCAACAAGAAGGAAGTTCCACGAAGAAGTTTCTCAAAGGACCAACATATTGTAAGGGTTACAATGCAACAAATGGCGCGTCAATTGGATGTCCGGTCTGTGACTTATATGTGTTTTAGTACTGAGGGCCCATTTGCATTCGGGTTCTATCCAACCCAGCCATACATCAACTTTATCCAAAACTCAATTTTAGTATACCAAAAGGTCCGTCTCTCTCCAAGGATCCTAGATCAGTAGATGGTTCACCCAATAGATATTTGGTTCACAAGTTATGACCCTTTAAGCGGAACTGGGCCTGGTTGGGTCCGGGTCCAGTCTGACCTGGCCCAACCCAGTATGGGTCTGGCCTAGTTGAGCTAGGCCACAGTGAGTGCAGTTCGACCCACAAGGGGGGGGGGGACAACCCCGCCTGTATATTGTGTGGCCCAATGGGTTTGTGCAACCCCACCCGCAGAGTGCGCGACCCCCTGGGATTCCGCGGTCAGGCCCACGAAGAGCACGACCAACTGGGCCTGAGAGGCCCGGTACACTGGGATTGCTTGGCCTGGCCCGCTGTCTAGGGTCCACTCTAGCTGGCGTGGGGGGGGGGGGACAGCTTCCCCTGGTTTCCCGAATGGACGTATCCATTCAGTTTGTGAAGTGGCAGCGCCATGTGGTGGTGCTCGATCACCATGGGACCCATAGGGGCAGGTCCCTCCTCCACCTCCGTAGCCTCGTGCCGTGGCCATCTCCAGCAGCGCATGATGGCGTGTAACTCCGCCTACGCCTTTTGTGGCTGTCTTGAGCTGTTATACTTCTTCACCCACCGCAGATACGGTATCGACCTTATTTTCTGGAAGCGCACAATGGCACACCATCATCCTTTTCATGGACGACTATTGCAGGCTACCGCTGTCACCCATTGGGGCTGATCGCTGGTGCTGCCATGCTGGTGCCACGCTGGCGATCTTCTGTGGGTCACCAGGTGAGATCCAGTGGCCCATTTTTATGTTTGTAGGTACCATTGGCCTCCCCGGTAAACCCTCTTCGATTATCGACCCTCCAATCTGGGTTCTGTCTAATTCGAATAAAAGGGACCGTAAAGAACACATTGATTGACAAAGTAGCACAGAGTCCTTGCCTTGTTCATTTGGCCCACGCTCTCCATTTTAGCATCTTAACAATGGGGGAAGGATACATGATTCCACAATATCTTGAAATTAAAATAGGGTAAAATCCCTACCTCAAGTTTGCTGGAGAGCCTCCACATTTGAGGAAGAGTCAGTGTTTGTCGCTCAGTGGTTCTCATCACCGCCCGCTAAAACCCGTCCCAGCCTTTAAGTGATTGGTGCCGCAGTATTTTTCCAGAGCTTCATCACTTGGTGAAGCTATTCCAACACTCATCCCCAAGATCTATATAAATAGGAGTGGGGGAGGGTGAGTAACATGCATGGAATTAATGGGGGTTCATTTAATATGAACCTTCATAATTACAATGGTGTTGTTACAAAGGATTTGAGGAGTCAATCCATTTAATGGCTTGACACATCGTTTGTCTCACCACTGCTGCATGTCTATTGGAGGAAAAGAAATGTGTGAAATAAAATAACATAGTTATTTTATTATTCCTTTAAATGTCCAAAATCTATCTTTTTCCCTCGACCTACTGCAGTCGAAGTGAAGCCTTCCTTAAATGAATCCCGGTGCTGTGAATTGAATGATGCCCTTGTATTTTTAGTCCAAGCACCGGTTCAAAAGATAGGAAACGCTTCCCACATGTTTACTGAACATACCTTAAAAGAGTTCTATAAATTATTAACATTCACCCTCGACATGCACCGGTCAAGGATTGGCTCTGCCTAAGGGAAAAACGTCCTAGTGAACTCAACGGTACTCTCGGATTTTGAATCCAAGTTACCATTTAGAAGTTATGGATTTTAACAATAAAATAATTGTTACTTAATTATTTTATTTATGGCCAAAAACTAATTTCTATAGTTATCCCACGAAGGCCAATGTTAGGGTCTGCCTAAGGAAAGGATACACTCAAGAGTTTAGTGGTGGTCTCAGATTTTTAATCCGAGTCACCATTCGCGAGTTATAATAATATGAAAAATAAAATGACTTTATTTCATTATTTTATTTATGGTTATACCATTTTGGGGTTTCTCACTGGAGGCTTTCACTAACTATACTTAAGTCGTTCCTAGGGTAAACTCTCCATCCTAAATGTAATAGTGCAATCGTATTTCTGATCTAGGCACCCATTTAAGAGTTATTACACTTTTTTAGGAAAACCAATCACGCAAGCTATTTTAAACTTAACATTTATTTTCGGTTCATTCCGGGCACTCCGGGCCTCAGAATCACACACCATCAGTTTTCGCGATCTCAAAATAATTCCATATAATAAAAAAAATAATAAAAAAAATCCTGGTACATTACATTATTCTTAAACATTACCCAATTTATCTTTTTATACTCTACATAGATACTGATATAACCATTATCCCTTTTGAAAAAGAGTACAATAGAAACCATAGTGAAATGCTTTGGTGAAAAAATACATTCTATAAAATGTCTTCTAAATAGATGTTGAGATATTGCAACTCAAAAGATTTCATATAATAAGAGGGTATATAAATATACTGAGTAACATGAACTGTATCGATTAATAACTCTACCTCCCTTTCTAGAGGAAGGATAGAAAAGTCATATAGAAAAACAAAAGGAAAATCATGAACAACTAAGGAAATATAAACAAGATAGGATAATTCATTAAGCTTAACCTAAATAGAAAAAAATAAACTCTTGATCATGAGGTGAGAAGATCCTACACCGTTGGACCTTAGATCCCACTCACCCTGAAAGATTCAGGAATTCCCATTAGAAACAAGGAACAGAACAAGCTAATAATATTAATGAATCTCATATCAGTGATAATCCAAGAAATACATCCCAATAAGGAAATATAAAAAGATCTAGATCAAGATTTATAATTTCCCAGACTAGCTTTTTATCAGCTATTGAAAGTGAATTTCATGGTAAATGAAACCCCTGATCCTTCCTATTTCCAATAGGTGTTTCAAAATCCATAATATATGACATGTGCTCTATTATATGTTTTAAAAAATCCAAAAAATTTTAAGATATAAAAGAGTGTGAGGAAAAAGTATAAAAAAAGATGTTTTTATATAGGATTCAATAAAAACAAAACCTCTCATCGTAGCTAGACATGCCTCAACTTCCAATGGAAGATCATACACTGCATAAATATTTCCTTACTTATTATTCCAACAACTAAAGCCCTATTAATTTTGAATATTTAAAATTAACCATAGTGTCCTTTATATTTAATTAACCTTGAACATATTGAGGCATAGACGAAGCCTTAAAGTACCTTTACAAATGCCCTAGGTAACCACATGCACTACAATTCTTTAAAGTTAAAAGGAAAGTCCATTAGGTGTGACCCACCTTATAACAATTTTGGAAATTCAAGGGTAAATTTCTATCCATTAGTGATGGAGTTGAAAAATAACATTTCTAATATTTACCTTTATCAATATTATAAGTATAATGCCACTTCTTCTTCATCCCATCGGAGACAATTGAATTTCCACTCATTGGAAGAGAAGATATAAGCAAACCTATCTTGATTTTCATATCAATCTCTGCCAACATTTCCCCATTATCTATTTATAATATGTAGAAATATTCGAGATATACACTTATGATCTCATATTAGGTCACAAGACTTGCATTTATTTCTGTGACTTCCAACTATCATTCCTCACTACCTCAAGAGAAAAACAAACCAAATCAATAAAACAATTATTGTACTATGTCATCGAATTATCACCATAATAAAAAGAGATGAACTCCATAAATTTATCCATAATAAAATATTATAATTATAAATGCTAAAAGAAAAATGTCTTAAAGTCTTTCCACTCCAATTTGACATGACAATTCTCCATAATGATAGAGTCCCACCACCTCTATTTAGGACTGCAAGAATAAAATTGATGCATATCACCTTGACATATTCAAGTGTCTCCAAGAAGTTGAATACCTAATAGATCCTTTACATCCAATACTATAAAACAAATTATTTATTCAAATATTTAGAAAATAAAGGCTATTGGTGCAATAACTATTATATTCAATCCTTTTCACCTCCATCACTTGGTTGCACATTTTTTACTGGATTCTAAATAGGCAGTATACATAGTTCCATGGAATGAACTACATGCATGATAACATCTAAAGGATTTTAATAAGGAGGTATAATCCCTTGAGGATAATTTCCCCAACACCCTCTTGGGGAATATTTGGAAAATTTTTTATAGGAATGTATCTATATAAAAAAAATAAAAGTAAATTATTAGACAAAAAAGTAATCCTAAGTTACTCTAGAAGAACATAAGTGAATCTGAGATCTAGATCAAAAACCAAATCAGGATACACTAAACCCAATATACTTGGGTGACGTAAGTCTTGTTATTATGATAGCTTCATGAAAGTCACTTAAAACATAACCATTAAGTTTCAACAGTTATATCTATAGTATACTAAACATCCCAAGATAAGAAAAGTTGATGATGCACCTGCTTTGATACAAATTTTCATGAACTAGCCTAGAAAACCCTTCTAACATGTGTCCAGAATTGTCAATGACAAGACCCAGAGGGAATTTTTGACCCCCACAAACTATAAAAAATAAATCAGGTATCCAATAATGACTGGTTGGAAATATTTTCCCAACCAAAAACAAGATACATGACATATATATAGATAAAGATACCTAGAAATGAAATATTCAATAGTCAAAAAGAAAAATAGTGGCAATGATACAACCATGGTAGAAATTAAAAAATAAGTTATATTTCTGAAATAAACCAAAAATGAAAAAAAACCATTAACAAAAACCTAGTGTGATATGTGAGTACTTTACCACCTTGTAACTGGTAGTTACTAATTCCCAGCTGAAAAAACCCCCACTACCTCACTCCAATGATTTTCCCTTTCCTGTATTATACAAAACAGGGTTAGAAAAACATTTTTGGTCTATATTGGGTGTGATCTAAAATAGATCAGAAGGATCCCACCCATGAATAATACAATAAGTATATGTAAAATAATCTAAATATTCCCAAAATAAGAGAAACACGACACAATAATGTAGTTTTTATATTTATATAAAAAGTATGATAAAAAATTTCATCTTTTCACAGTTATTGTACAAAATATAGATTATATGGTTTCAAACCACATTTAAAATAAACCATTTTACATTTATCAAAGTATGAATAATATATCATATTAAATCCCAAAAATGGATAATCTAAGAATAAGGGAGATCACCACTAGAATAACATATGTTCAGACAAGATAGGTCACTCATACCTCAATAATAAATAATAATAGTACACACTAAACAAGTACATAGGACTTAGAGCTTTGAGAATAGAGTAATAACCTTAGCATAGAACCCCCTATGATGTTAGATCGTTATGATCCTTAGAACTATATCCCATGAAATAGAAGAACACCCCAAGAGTGAACCCTCTATGGAAAAAAGGACAAGAACCAATACTAAACCCACTCCTTAGTACACATGGATCCCAAGTTCTATATATGTGAAATAATTTTGAAATGTATTGTTACTCTTTATAATTAAATTTCCAAAAAACACTTTTATATCTAGAATCATGGTTTGAAAACCGATTTCCCAAACCAATTCATGATTTACTGATAATCATATTTCAGTTAAAAAAGATGGATAATTTTTTTTGTTCAAAATCCATTTATAGAAACATATTAGACCATTAAGATTCATGTAAAATTTTATTTAGAAAACCAATTATAAAATCAATAGCATATGTGGTTCAATAAATGTAGTCTTGGAACAAAACCACCTTTATCGCAATTGGGTCGCACACCAAACAAAAAATTACCCACACATTAAAAATAAAGGAAACCTATATTAATTGATAGGAGTATATAAAAATCCATTCTTTTATCTTATAATTGAGTTTCCATAAGAACAACTTCACTGGAGAGGATAGATCAACACATACCTCAATGGTTACATTCATCACACCAAAACCAATAAGACACCCAGCCTCTGGGACCTAAAAAATCTATTAGGGATTAAGATTGGTCAATAGATGAATTATATATTCTGACAACATATCATAGAACTCCTTCGAATAACAATATAATCAAATTAAATGATAGGGATTTGATTAAACAAACCAAATTGTTAATAATTAATCAAAATAAGATTAACACGCTTCACAATGATGATGAATAAAGCCCAAGAAAATCCTAGAGACCCCTGGGTTTGTACAAAGAAAATTTGGGTATAATGGGGTGAATAGATATTTTAAATAGGGGGTTTATGGGCATAATAAACTAATCTACCTTATATTAGTTTTTCTTAGATCATGGCCACCAACTAGCTACTGGCTACCACTGACTAACTACTGATTCCATGTAGAGATCCTGAACCCTTTGAAGTCCCATTGGTAAGATTATTGCCTTATGTATCTAGTTTTTATCTTAGACTAGTTTCCCCCATACTACGAACACCCAACACCCATTCCTCAAACAACCGAACAAGATCCAAACACATGAAAGTGGAAAAATGGAATTTTAAAGAGATCATACATTAGGGTAAGTTGGATTGTTACATATAAAATATGGATTTAGATTATATATCCCCAGGTAATATAGGAATATTATACTTATAATCATAAAATATGAAGAATATAAACTCCCTTGATCTCCCTCTTGGATGGATAAATGAAATGATTGTGGTAGGAGGGATAATTTGGGATAAATTTCAGTAAATCCAAAATTATACATTCTTAAACTCTATCTATGGGAATATTGAACTATTTGGAGACATTATTTTCCAAATAATGCACTAATAGTACAAATTACACAGGAATTAAGCTAAAAAACTCACATAATTAGCCAGAATGGTTACATAAACTGTGAAAAAGTCATTAAAGTAAAAAAATCACTATATGAATTGATTCTACATGGTTACTCCTAACTATGTGATAATACTATGCAAATAATGAACTAAAATCCCCATACATAATATTCATCCACATGTTTTCCCTTTAAACAAAGGCTATACATCTAGTCACCTATTATGTATAGGTCATTGACAAAGTTACTCTTAACCATGTAGAAATTATGAAGGGTTCATTAAGTAAGACACACCATATATGAATAGACCCATATGATTATTACTAATCATGTGATACCCAAGAGTAGACCATGAAATATACACAATTATCAAAAAAATTAAATTACTTGTTCAAGAACCGCCAAAAATTTAAAATAACCCATTTTTTATAATTTACTATGAAGAACTATCAGGAAGGCATCACGATACGTTTTTCTGAAATATGATATAATGTTAGTGTATGGATTCATGGACCAACTATTTATTTCTCAAGAAATGAGGACAATACATTATAGATAAAGATACAAATTTTATTGTCAAAGATTTCAAAATGAAGAAGTTATGTGTTGGGTATATCCTTATCTAAATATATATAAAATATATATTTCATTATAGTTTACAATTTTTATTAATTAAATATCCACTCATATCAAATTTTTTGTATATCATTCACCATTATATTTTTTATTCTTTTATCCATAAGAACATATCTATTTTTGGTTATAATCTATACATGGTGACATGTAAGTTAACTTTAAAGTAGTATATGTGAATTATGTTCTATTATTTTAATTATTATATATTATAATAAATTTCTGTTTTAATTCAAACTTATTATTAGTTTACAATAGGGTTTGGAATAACTACAACTTGTTAGTAAGAATATGGGTAGATATTATATATTATATGTATACAAAGGTGAATTAGTTTAAAAGTACCATTGATTAGCAGGTACTTAAAATGTTATTTTCAATTTAAAACCTCTTTTGAAAAATAATTTTCATTATTAATAAGGAGATTCAAATATGCGTATTACTTGATAATATTTTTATATAAAATAATTAAAACATGGAAAATTATAGCTTTAAATAGGCCATGTTTTATTATCATCTTTCCTTTTATTTATCATATCATTATATTGGGGACAAATTTATAATAGATTCATTTTAATTTGTATATTTTTGATGATCCTTTCCAATATAATAAAAATGAGTTAAATCATACTTGGAGAGTATGTAATTATTATTTTTCACATTTGATTCTAATTTATCTTATCTTCTTTTTCTATAAAAAATATATTGTATTTTAACTGTGAAATTTTAATGTTTAAGTAATTGTAACCAATTTGTGATATAAATAGTTGTTATTGAATTTCATTTGATGTTTTGCTGCTAGAATTTTCTACATTTTTGCTATAGTTTATTTTATTATAGGTTTGGATATTATATTTTAAAACATTTAACATAAAAAAATTATTATTTTTTACCTTTGTTTTTTTATAACATATTTCAAAAATATATTCCATGATGGTTATATTATAATGGACAAGGAATATCTCTATTTTTTTTTAATTTTTGGGAGTGTTTTCAACATTGAATATATATCTAATTGACATAAAGAATTATTCAAAATGTATATTAAAATAAATTATGTGAAAATTATATTTAAAACATTTGGTGACTCTTTATAATAGATATAAAAAATAAAAAACATGACTTAAAAAATCCTTTCATACACTAGTGAACCAACACATAAATATCACAAAACATAACAAATGACTAAAAAAAATTAATGGAAAATTAGTGAATGACAAATACACCCTTGTATTGAATAAAACTACGTGAAAACATGAATAATTTTTTTTATAAATAAATTTGGAGTCAAAACATAATTTTTACACTCACCCGTTTTCTAAAAATTCATATTAGATATTTTATTAGACACTTAACATTTTTGAAAATTGATTTAGAAGTAATGTAATTCAAAACCAATATAAACCCCTTGATTACACACTAAAACTTAAAGTAAACTATGAGAAAAATTTGATAATATCATAAAGAGTACTATATTTAGTTATAATTTTCTAAAAGCTATTTTAGAAAACTCAAGCCCCCAATGATAGGAAAATAAAAATAATTTCCCCAAACAATTACCTTATATTAGAGAAATTGATTAATTTTAATGAAGAACATTAGATTTTTTAAAGGAATGAACTTCACCATCCCTAGACACCAATAATCCTAATAATTAGACAAACCATAGGTAAGAACATTGCCACTATGGTTGTCAGTGTTAGAGGAAAAAGGGAAAGGTAGAAAAATGGTAGATGGAAATGGAGTATAAGAAGAAAAGGAAGAGAAAAATGCGGTTAACATGATGAATATACATGAATATTATAATAGAACACCATATAATCTTTAACTAAAAGAGATTTATTTTGAGAGGATCTCCCCTAAATCCACTCATGAAATGAAAATAATAATAGGTTTCCTCTATATAAAAAACAAGAAATCCCAAATATTAAAAATCTGGGAACTTTGTTGGATTTTTTTCATAGTTAGGTAAACTATACACCAAACATTAATTTTTTTATACTCATGATACAACACCCACATTATTCGGAAATATGGTTCTTTAATCCATTAATCAATAATGAATTTTCCATTAGGGATGGAATTTATAATTTTCATAGCCAGGTTGTATGATTTCTCTTAACCATACACCAACTGTGTGACATGAAAAATATCATTTTCTAAAAATACCAAATCCAAACTTCACAAAAGTGAAATTGGGGGTGTAACACAAATAATATGAGTACTGAATAAATCCTTCCCATTGCTAATCAAGTGCCCATGAATATGTTATTCTAATGATATGGTAGGGGGTTGAATTTGTGGTACTCTTTAAAAATTTACATTAAAATGAAATTAACCTCTATGACATGTTATAGTATCAAACCTATATACTATATATAATATCCTTACCCATATGTAATGGAAATATAAATAAATAAATGAAACAAAAGAGTTTTGTGAGGTCCATCCCTATTGTGGATAATTATGTCCTTTTTATGTTTGGGTGTAGCTTGTGACATATATATTTCCACTAACATCATCAAAGGTTATAAGTGGTATGGAAATGAAACATTCGTTGCTAAAAATTGTTTCCCAACACCTATGTATTTCAAAAATTTATTATAATTATTCCCACTAATTTATAATGTTACCACCAAATGAAATAAGAATTATTACATTAACTCAAACCACTTTAGAAACAAAAATAATATTCATTTGAAACATTAGACTAATTGAAATCAATACCTACCCACAAAATCAACTTCTGTAATTTCAATGATCAGAACATCAATAACCAAAACATTAGTATTAGGCATCTTAACTCTATAATCTTTTATAACTTCAGATCTTCCCATTCTGGTCTAATTATTTTTTGATCAAAATAGTTGTTCTTTGACCCAATAGATAGTTTATAAGATTAAGGCTATTATTTCTTAATATCTATTCTCAAATAATTAACACCAATCCTTGAATGAAGGCCCCATTTATATAACCAATTTTACCTTGAAAAAATTAGGCATAGAGGATTTCAATTCCTAATATTCCACCTATATCAAATATTTTTCAGTCACTTTAAATGCCTTTAAAAATATTGTAATATTATATAATAAAGAATTTAAAAAATACAACTTCAAATATATTCAGTGATTCCTTATATCTTGGATAGAATAAAAAATTCAACATCAATATTTTTTTATATCTTTATGTATAGATCATCTCATCACATTGAATTTTACTTCCCTTAAATATTATGAAAATTATTTTAATTTTTTATAACCATTTAGTTCTTTAACTTCCATTGAATAATTAAAATTATTATATAAACTTTATTATATTTCCAAAATTGGTTATACATTTTCATTTAAATTACTCAAACATCCATCTCATGTAGCTCACTATTCTGATTCTACTTCTATTTCTCCATACTTCTCCATAACTCTTCTTATAACTCTTAAAATCTTCCCTCAACCTTTGGATATTCAAACTTAATCTAACATACTTCATAAGCTTCCAATGTTCCCATTATATTTCTCTAATAGATCATTCTAACCCTAAATTACACTATTCCAACTTCTTCCGTACAACTCATCTTCATAATTTTAAATCTTATAAACATATAGTTGTCATTGGTTTATTATCTTCATAAATTATGATCTTATAAATGTCCATTTATCTTTTTATTTTGGTATTATTAACTTATAATCTTATAGAGTTTTTAAAATTTTCATCTTGAAATATCCGCTAAACATAACTCATAACAGTTTAACTTCATCTTTTGTTTCAGATTTAGCTTTCATTGATACATACCAATATCTAATAATTCAATTTTTTTAGCTCTATCTAGATCAGTCAATTATAATTTAATTAAAATAAAAATTTAGGATTTATTTGATCCAATATTATTAATTTTATAAGATGCTTAAAATTTTGAATAATTCTTCACCAACCTTTGAAAAAATCTATTCATTATGATCAATAGGAATCATGAATTTTTCTTAACCAATCATGATTTTTTATGTCGAATAGTCGAAATGGATTCCTTAGACAACCTTCCTGATAGTTGTTTGGAACTAATAGCTCACTTAACTTCCCTATATATTATATATAATTCATTTTAATATATATTGCTCATCAAGTAACATCTATATGTATGAATTATAGATTATTTGCAGATCAAACTTTTCAAATTATTTAAAATCTTAAACTCAATATATAACTCAATAATACCTTTATTTATAATTAATGTAATATTATTAATCCTTCACTATTTGTCATTTACTTTTACATACTTAGTCAAGAATTTGAGAGACTATCATGTGTAGAGTCCTTTTTCAAAATGTGTATTCTATATAATGTTTGAATGCTTTCTAAGGAATTATATATTCAAAAAACATACATACAGATAAATTACTTCATCAAAAACCCAAAAAACGTTTTACCTATCTTCTTATTTGTAATTTCCATTTTTGTAACATGGGTAACTTCTAGATATAGAATTAGGCCACATAAATGTATATCCTACTTATCATAGCTTCTAGAATTAACATCATTACCTTAAATTATTACTTAATAACATCCTAATATACAAGGTTGATGAAAAATACAATATCTTCAAAAATTATATTGGTTCTTAAATACAACCTTTGTATTTATTTAAGTCCTACAACTCTCAACACAACAACTTTTAACTTTTCCTTAACTCACAAAATTTCTCCAAGAGAAGTTTTCTCACACTATACTACTTTATAAATTAATATTTTTGGAATAATTCCATGCCTTAATGATGAAAAATTTGGGTCAAGTGAGTTTGATATTCTCCCCTTGAATCAACTCACTTGAATTATATGTATATACTTTTTACTATAATAATACATTCAAATTCAAAAAATGAGAAAGTATGTTATGGTACCTTTATCCCATAAGATATGTGTACTTATCTACCCCATTGAAAATAAAATCAAAAGTATTATGGGGTATCCCCCATTCAACAAAATTAATAGGGAAAACACTAACATGATTTTTCAAGTTTAATTCTTCAAATATATCCCTTATCATAGCTTCAGTAAACATATCAACAATCTAATTTATTTTTGGAAATTTACTCCAATATCACATCAATATTATCAACTTTATCCTTCTTTAAATGATACATAATATAAATATGTCTAGATATAGAGTGTATCACTGGATTCTTAGAAATATCAATTGAAATTTGATAATCACAAGTAATTTTTAATGTTTCTAAAAAGTCACCTTTATATCATCCAACTGCACTTTAATCCACAACATTTTTGTATTATAATGTCTAGAAATAATATATTGGGCTTCATCCGTTATCAAAGTTATTGAGCTTTGTTTTTTACCATTCCATATCACATAAATGTATCCAAAAAATAAAGTTCCACATAATTTTTATTTTCCATCATGAAAATATTCATCCTAATCATTATATTTGATTACCAAATGTGTTTAGTTGTTCACCTATTTTATACATCAAACTAAAAATCAGTGTTCCTTTAACATACTTTATAATCTTAAAGATATTAAACAAGAATGATTAATTTTTAACACATTGAATCTTATTAGACATAGCTACTATATAAAAAATATCTTTTCTTAATGTATTAAGACAACTCAAGCTTTTAATAACCTTCCAAAAGTCCTTCTGATTCATATATTTTTTTCTTAATTATTGTTCATCTTTAAACAAACTGTCATAGGTGTGGATACTTCCTTTAAATATTCCATTATAAACTTATTATTAGAAACTACTTATTTTAATGACCAAAAATCATGATTATTATGTTTTCTAATAAGATCAATGTTTTATGATAGTAAATAATTTTCTAAGAAACTTTTTGAAACAATATTAGTTAATTATTGGTGTATCATTAGTTAAAATGGATCTACCATTGGGTTTGATGATCTACCACTAGTTCAAATGGATCTACATGTGAAGTACATCTACCATCAGACTCTACTAATAATGGATATACCATTGAGGACATATAATGATTTTTAATAAGATCTACAGTCATTTTAGAGGACATATACTAATAAATTTCTACTACCTAATTATATAACACTGATAGATCTACCACTGACAGATCTACTAATGAATATCTACCATTGATAGATCTAGCACTGAAGATCTACCACTGAATAGAAATAGAGCTAGCACATCTACTACTGGGTTGTGCTACCAATAGCTTATGTTACAATTCACTCATCTACTGATATATTTTATCTTCCCTAAATTATAATCATCCACCATAATAGATCTACCATTAATATATCTATGAAAAGATATCTATTGTTTCTTTCTAGACTCTTATTCTAATTTAATTTCTCCAACGGATAGTACATGGAACTTAATGAATTCATGTGACACTGGGATTTATTGGATGCATTAAATATAAATTTATACTTTTAGATTTAGTTCCCTTTTGAAGGATCTAATAATTTATTTATTCTTATTATTTAATTGAAAATTGTACAGAGGGAGGTATATATTCTGAATAATTCTATCATTAATGTGGTGGTATAAAAATAGAATAACCAATAGTAGTGAAACATGCATAGAGAGAAAAAATATTTCATGCATTAATCAAGAGACATGTTTTTGGAAGAATTGTGTAGTTTCAATAAACTAAAAATAGAAGGGATTTTTAGGCCTTCACGAAGCTCTGTTTTCCTTCACATAATTATAATCCATTTCAATCTTATATCAAATACATATTCGAGGACCTCTAAGAATTTGAGTCTATTATAATTTAGTAGTTTCTCTTTATCCCATTTCTAATCTTTTTTATCTTACTGGTTAGGACTTATCATTTTATACATGTTTTGAATTACTATATTTATCTATACACACTATCTTATATATTTAACTGGAGAGTTATTAACAATCATTCTCTTAAATCTATTTCTTTTTATACATACAATAATTGTAGAAGAGGTCTTGTGTGACCTATGATTATCTTTATCCCAATTATAGTTATTGAAGAGGATTTGTGACTAGATAGTATTTTGTGATGATTATAAAACCCAATTTAGGTTTTTTATGATGTTTATTATTTAATAAACTTCTTAAAAGAAGGTGATTACCAATTTTAGGGGATTAAGTCTCAGTTTGAGACAAAACCCCTTGTTTAATTCCGATGTGTGTTTTATTAGTTTCGTTTCTCTTTATTTAAAAGTTAAAACTTTATCTATTATTAAAATCTATAATAAAACATTAATATGAAAATTAGTCTTACTTTGTGTTTATATGAAAAGTAGAATGAGGTAATTTAGTTTTAAAATTTAACGTGTGTTAAAAGACTATTATAACTGATAATTAATCCAAATTTGATAAATTATTTGAAAGATCAGGCTTATATATTTATACTATTTTTATTGAATAGGTGTGTTTATTAATTTGGGGTATTTAGTTTTAAATTTTATTTAAATATATAATTTTATTGGAAACTCAATTCACTACCCATCTTAAGTTACTCACTTCAACCAATATTTGGTTTTATTGTTTTTTGGCACATATATTTTTAACAATGATTTTAGTTATGTTATAAAAATCTTAAATTTATGTTTATTCCAAATTTAATTATTTATGGATAAAAATATAAAAGGGGGTGATTATAATAATTTAAATCCTTTTTAAAATGGTAGTAGTTTTGATGAATGGAATATTAAAATGAAAAAAATATTGAAAGCATTAGTTTTTAAATTTGAAATGTAATAGATGATAAATATCAATTACCCAAAATAGATAGAGGAGAGTGGAGTGATCCTAATAAAGTAGATTATAAAAATAACTATAAATCATTGAATTCCTTATATTTTTATTTTGGAGATAAATACATTAATATAATATCTACTTGTACTACTACATTTTAAAATTGGAGACTTTTTTTATTTCTTATGAAGTAACTTCAAATGTCAAATATTTTTATTTAAATACTCTCACTATTAAATATGTTTTATTTAATATGAAAACTAATGAACTGATTTATTATATATATCTCATGTTTAATGAGATTGTGAATATGATTCATTCACATGGTAAATAAATTTTTGAAAAATATCAAGTGATGAGCCTTTTGAGATATTTACTAGATAGATGGAGTGTAACTTCTGTTTCAATTTGAGAGTCATGTAAAAAAAGTATGATACCTTCTAAATAGATGATAGTATAGCTCATGATTTATGAAGAGTAATTCAAAGTGAATATATAATAATAAAAAAGGAGGATACTACAAATGAGATAGTCTACTATGAATAATAAATAAACATTTGTATCAAAGTTTATTTTACAAAATTTAAATTTTTGAAAAAGTATGAGGGAAAAGAGAAGAGGTATAATATATCTATGAAAAAAACTTGTAGTGATTCAGAAGATATCTCAGGTAATTCAAAATTAGTTAGATAATATAATCATGATAGAGCCATTATGTGTTTTATGACAAACACATCAGATGTATCTAGTATATCTCCTACACCTCCTATTTATAATTCTTAAATTTATGGAGATAAAAATAGTAAATAAAACATGTATAATAAATAAATATTTTTATACTATAATATATTGGAATATACCTTAAATGAATATAATGATAAATAAAAATGTTTAAAGAAGCAACATGTCATGTCTCCTCATTTTTAAACTGATCTTAGTATAGAAAAGGATAAAAATAACTAAATTCTAAAAGAAAATAATGAGTTAATATTACCAAATGATAATTTATAAAAATATTTGTAAATATTTATAAATGTAATTAATACCTTCATAAATAATCTTGTATAGAAAACTACCCATATTTGAACTGCTAAAATAGGATATTATCCTAGAAAAAGAAGGATAATTAAAAATAAATTTATTCATAGCTCCAGCTATAGTAATTCAATAATTAATTATTATTCTTGTAGACTTAAAAAAGTATTTATTTCTAAAATTATCAAATATTTCTATAAGATAAATATTAAACAATTATGGATTTAAAAATCCTTTATTACTAACATCTTTGGATAGAAGAAAATTTGGGTATCAAATCCATTTTTGGTTAAAAAATATTTTCTAGGAAAAAGGCTTGAAAGGATCTAGAAGAACTTATTTTATGTAGATAGTGTTTGATCTAGAAACATTATTAGGTAATATTAAATTTTTGAGAACCTAATACGGGTTGGTAATGGATGTGTCACTTTAAGTGATAATGCTAAAAGAAAAATATTTGGAGTTAGTTAAATCGATAACTTTAAAAATGTTTTAAGTTCAAACATTTATTTTTGGATGAGATAAAATATAATATTCTTAGTATCTTATTTCTATTTGAAGATGATTTTCACGTGATATTTGAAAATAATTCATGCAATGTTTTTTATTCTAAAAATGATTTAGTTTTCACTACTTTGAGAAATGATAATGTATGCGATGTTAATATAGATTCCTTGTTTTCCAAAAACATTTCCTATCTAAGTAACTTAAACAAAGAGTCTTAGATTTGGCATTAAAGGATAATAAGTTGATACATTAATTAAATTATAAATATAACTCAGATATAATTATTCAAGGATATACGTAACTAGATTTCCCAAATGATAAATCTATAACCCATGTCAAAAAAAGAAGAATTACAAAAAGATATTTCCAAACAATGAAAGAAGTTAAACTTATCAACCTCTAGAGTTTTTCACATGGATGTGTTTATACCCTCTATAGTTTCTAGATTAAAATATAAGAATTATTTTTATGTTTTTGTAGATGAATTTTTAATATATACTTGGGTATTCTTTCTAGATCACAAAAGTGAATCTTGTTTCTATATTACTAAGTATGAAAAATATATTGAAAATATTATAATACATAAAATTAATAAATTAATAAGTGATCATGGTCGTGAGTTTGAAAATAAATATTTTGAATCATTATCCATACAACATGTCTATACTCATAAATTTGTTTCTCTAAGGAACCCACAAGAGAATGGTGCAGTATAAATGAAAAATAAGACCTTTCTAATTTTTTTTTGACCATGCTCAATGAGTTTGATTTAACAATTTATTTTTTAGAAAAGGATTTGAATAAATTTTTTTATATAACTAATAATGATTAAATTATAAATATTTTAAATAATACCCCATATAAATTATAAAATTAAAGAAAAACAAGGGTAAATTACTTTATAGTTTTTGGTTGCCAAGCCTTTATTCTAAATAAAAAGGATAATTCTGAAAAAGTTTCATCCAAGAGTGATAAAGTAAATTTTCTTGGAAATTCACTATCTAGTAAGTTATATAGGGTGTTTAATAAAAGGAAAAATATTGTGGAGTAATTTGTATATGTTAAATTTGATGGAAAAAATCCACATGAGTTTAAGACCCCATTAGACAATCTTGAATATAATCATTACAATATGTATATAAATGTTAAACCTTATGAAATTTTAGTGAAACAAGCATAAATATTATCTAGTTTTGAGGAAAAAACATTACCTGAACCAATAAAGGATAATGAGGTACTGAGATCTTGTTTTCCCAGTACATTTAAGACTCATAGATTAAGACTCATAGATACTTTCCTTTAGTTGCTGTAGTGGGAGATATAAATAGAGGAACCAAAAAATAGATATTCTCTTAAAAATCAGGTCGAACATCAATCTTCATTATCACATATTAAACCTAAGGAAATTAATGATGAAATTAATGATTAATTATAGGTAATGGGATTGAGATAAGTACTCAATCAATATTAAATAAATAAAGTCTAGGAACTATTAGATAGACCAAAAGACACTTGGAACTTTGGCACTAAATGGGTGTTTATAAACAAATTTTATGAGTTAGAAATTATAGTTTATAAGAATGAAAGATTAGTTGCGCAAGTATATAGTACATAAGAAGGTATGAACTGTGAAGAAACCCCTACACTATTATCTATACTTAAATCCCTTAGAATTATTCTTGCTTATGAAACATAATTTAATTGAAAAATATCTCAGATTGATGTAAAATGTGCATTCCTGAATGGTTATATAATGAAGGATATTTTTGTTGAAAACCCCCATGGATTTAAAAATCATCATTTTCTAAATCATTTTTTAAATTAGAAATATATTTATATGGTCTGAAACAAGATCCTAGAGATTGGTATGGTAAGATTAAATAATTTTTGATTTATAAAGTTTTTGTTAAAGAAATAACTGAACCTACTTTATTTATAAAAAATTTCAAAATATGTTTTAGTAAATTAATTTTATGCTTGTGATATGATTTGTTGTTCTTGTAAAAATTATTTGTGTAATGATTTTTTAAAATATTTGTGAAGTAAATTTGAAATTAGTTTAATGGGTGAGTTAAAATTATTTCTTGGTTTTAAAATTTTTCAAAATCATGATGGAATTATATTTAATCAAATTAATTACATTAAATATATTTTAAAATGTTTTGGTATGGGTAACACAAAAAGTAGTGATACTCCCATGAGTATAACCTGTAGGCTTGATCTTGAGGAAATTGTATAATAACTTGATTAAACCAATTGTTAAGGTATGATTGGATTATTTCTATAATTAATTACTAGCTAACCTGATATTATGTTTATTATATTTATGTGCTCATATTTTAAAGAAAATCTTAAAGAGTCACATTTACATAATTTGAAAATAATTTTTAAATACCTTGTGTTTATAAAAAAATTAAGGCTGTTTCATCCTAGAAGAAAATAATTTATTTAGAGAGTTATTCAAATGAATATTTTAGTGGTTTTAAGATATATAAAAAAGATCCTACAGAACATTCCACATTTTGAGAAAGTCACTAGTTTCATAGTTTTGTAAAAAGAAAAATTCTACTACACATTGTACTACTAAGGATGAATATATAACTCTAGGAAGTTTCTATGCTCAAATTCTATGGATGAAACACACTTTACTAGATTATAGATATCAATTTTAACATGTCCCTATAAATTGTGATAATAAAAGTGTGATAAATATTAACAATAATCCTATATCTCATTCCATTACAAAACATATTGATAAAACACATCACTTTTTGAAAGATCATTTCAAAAAAGGTGACACAACTCTTAAATTAATTAGAACTAAACATCATCTTACTGGGATACTTACAAAGCCTTTAAATTATGGAAGATTAAGCTATATTAGAAATGAAATAGGAATAATAAACTTTGGTTATTTCTTTATCTTCAGATTTACTTTTTAGGAAGATCCGCTGTTGGGTCATCCACCATTGGGTGATCTACCTTTGGTGATCAACTATAGGATCATCCACAGTTTGGAGATCCACTATTAGAAGATACAATGTTTTAGTATTTTCATTTTTCTTCTATCAATCATCTATCCCATTATTAAACTTTAATTTAATTTATTTGTGTATATTTGATAATACTTAAGTTTTCTAAATCCCTAAATGATAACATTAGATTAAATCATATTTTTTTAACCCTCTCACTCACACCTTCTTTCAAACCTTTCATCTTCCATTATCTCACATCCTCCATACTTACTTAAATTTACACATCTCCCTTTGAATCAATGTAATTATGAGAGTAAAACACAAATCAGTTTCATCACAAGAAGGATCACATCCTAAGAATAAGTCTCCTGGAGAATCTAGTTGAATTGATACTTTCAAACCAAAGAACCCACAACTACTGAAATTATTAGTTATTGATAAAAAATAGATAGAAAACGAATGGTTTGTTTTTAGAAAGTCATTAGTGCTTAAATTTATTTAGGAACAAGGATGAACAGAATGGTTTTCAAGGAATTATCAACCATTCTTTCATAGGTTGGTTCACTAGTTTTATTAGTATGAAGAGTATGACTTTTATAATAAGAATGATTTTATTATAAATATTATTGATGAAAAAAATGTGAAAATTTCAACAAAATAATGTCCTATATGCCTCAATGTACAACAAAAGGTAGATCTGATGATTTTTAGGGTTCCATTACTAGTGACTGTGAGATATTAAGATATTAGGATTATCTACCAAAGTTAAATAGAAATGTTGTAATGTGAAGAACAATGGTGGTATATATTGATGGTGGGGGGGGGGGTGTATACTCTTTTTTAAGTTCATGTAACAAATTTTCTGCCCTAATAATGGGGATTTTATCTCCATGAGGAAAAACAAATTTATTTCTCTCATACCTTATGAAAATAGGGGGATAAGATAAATTTGTGTAGATATTTGATGGTCCACTTGATGGATATGGGAAAGAAATCATCAAGTTATAATTCCTTGATCTATCCTGATCTAATTTTTTCTATGTTGTAAGACAAGAGTTTAGTGGATGAGGAATAATAATACGTTGGTAGTTATGGTTGCTTTCTAAAGTCAGTTTACGTATAAAATGATGGAGGTAAAATGAAACCCATGGTAGAAGAAATGGGTGGATGACAATGATAAGATATATGAGAATTTCAATCCCGTGTAGTATCCCTCTAGACCTAAGGATATGGTCGATCCCAAATTAGAGATAGATGATTTTTTGGTCTATTCCTCGGATGAGGAATTTGAGAAAGGAGAGGATTCTATTAGATAATAAGTGTTGGTGGTTGATTCAATTGAGGAAGGATGTGACCATGATGTGGTCAAAATACCCTATAATTATTATAGAGATTCTAGTACATATATTTCTCTTTGTTTTAGAGACACCTTTATTAGTGAAATGGAAGAAGAAGAAGACAAGGTCAAAGGTGAAGAACAATATGAGATTTTTTATGAAAGGTCAAGAGAAGTATTTTAATTTTATGATAAATCTTATAGATATAAAAAATGGAAATGATGATGGAAATTTGGCTTATGAAGGTTATAATGGTGATCATAATACTGGTGAGAGAGTGCAGTCACATCACAATATTAGTGTAACACCCCGACCTCAGAAGCCTAGAGCTGGTGCATTATTTTAATACATTGGCATGATTACAAGGAATAAAGTCCTGAAAGACTGATCAATTTAGCAGTCTTGGAAAATAGATTGCATATAAAAACATTACATTACACATTCAAAAATAAAACACAACATAAATGATCCTTTGAGAACACTATTAATCCCCTATATTATCCCTACATGCCAATCATAATACACTTCCTGGAATCCTAGAAAAATAATACATAAGAAAGGGGTGAGCTCAGATGCTCCGTAAGAGAAAGAAATACATCAAAAGATAACATAAACATTAGGCATGGTGAATAATTTAAAACACATGACTTTACAAATAATAAACAAGAAAACTTTATAGTTGGAATATGATATGAGTAAATAATTCCATAATAAAACATAGTCATGAGTATTCTACTAGTTGAATAACTTTATGAACCATCAAAAATATTTTCATAACGAGGGAATGTATAATTAGAGACGTTCTGAAACATTTTGTCAAGGTCTCGACCAAGACATATAAAAATTATTAAGGCCTCGGAAAAAACCATATATAAAATTGGGAAAGGCCTCAAAAAAGTTTCCATATAATTGTCTCATGAGACCTACTAATGCATTGAGGAGCTATAACAGGCTCCACCCGTCACTTACTAAGCCCAATACATTCCTCATAGAAAAAGGTTGAAACATAACACAAACATTCATATTAAAAATGGCATATGAAATGTTAATACATGAACTATAAACCATGAATGGTGTAAAAATAACACATCCATAATGAAAGATATAAAAAAAACGTCAATAAAATATGGAATATTTCATTATAATAAATCAACCTCAATTAATAATAATATCCTGTGAAGTATGCGAGATTAGTTGAAAATGACCAGTAAAAATATTTGGGAGAAATATTCTTTTTTATGAAATCATTTAAAAGTCACATAATTTATAATTGATGAAATTTAAAAGATATTTTTGAATAAAAGTTTCCCATACTACTTTGTAACTTTTTTTTAAAGGATTAACATTTTAAAACATTCATTTCCATATAAATAAATCCTTAAAACCGCTTTGAAAACATAGATACTAATGAGAAATATTTATAAGAATAAATATTTAAAACTTTTAAAATGATGTTTTAGTTAAAAATTACCTTAAAAGAATCAATTTGAAAATTTCTTTTATGAAACATGGACATGGATAATAAATATGTTCGAGAAAATACTTACACATAAACAATCTCGGATAATAATGAGATTTCGGAATTAACCCTTACCCTGTAATTTTCCTTGGTCGAGGGTACGTTAACCTCCTTTATAATAGTTAAATCATTGTTATTAAATTATTCAAGAACTACTTACATAAATATGATATCATATAAGATCTTCTAATATTTCTTTATTAATAATATTTTAGTAGTATCGTTGTTTCGGGTGTTAACTGATTCATTTTATTTTATATGGTTTTTTAAAAAAGTCATGTTTGTTATTGATAGGATGTATTTGATTCATATATAGGATGATATTATGTTTTTAAATATTTTTTTAATAATCAAATTAAAATTATTCTTGAATGGTTATGACGGGGAATGAATCTCATCGTGTTCGTGGATACGGTAATCCGTACATACACACAAACACTACTTCCATTTTTTTATTTTAATAGGAAATAAAACCAAATAATGCATAGGTATATTATCATTACAGTATAATATAATATTTTATATATGTTACTTATGTTCATTAACACCATCCATTATACGTTCCATTTGTGGTATGAATGTTTCATATCACTTTGAGGGGGCGGTAGTTCGCACTTCCTCAAATGAAATTATCGTATATATACAACATGAAAAGAATAAATGTATGCTATAAAGGAGAATTAAATAAGATTATAAATAAAATAAATATCATAAATATCATATATAATTATAGTTCCATGATAATGGTCACCATAAGAGGTGGTAGTAGAAGATTGAACAATCGTCGCTTCGTGAGGTAGTAGTTCACCGTACACAAGAACATTATGTTCTATACCCATTGGATGGAGGGGTGTGTAAGTTTAGTTAAAATAATTCTCATAAAAACAACATAGTATATTAATTATATTGGTGTTTTTATAAAATAAATGAATAAGAAGAGTTTAGGGGGTTGGAGAAGTGAAATAAAAGAAAAGAACTTAAGAGGAGATGTTACCTTTAAATCGGTTAACTCCCTTTGGTTTGAACCAAAAGGATCCATTGAAGTGACTTATGCCTAAGGTAAGGCTTCTAAGATGAATATAGCGATGTAGGGAGATTAATTGGGAAGAGGTTGGATGATCCAAGGGGCTTTAGTGGTGTGAGAAATGGGTTAGAGGTGAGGTCTTTTTATAAGGGGGAGGAGGGACTCTTTAGGAAAGTTTGAAAATATTTTTTTATTATATAATTATTTTCAGTTTCTAAAGGTCTAAAACTCATTAAAGTCAAATTTAATATGATTCATGTTTGAAATAAAATCATAAAATAATAATTTGACAAGTTTTGGATATTGTTTTAATTTTTATAATCTCATTTAATTAAATCATTCATTAATGAGGTAAACACTGCATCATTATTGTGTCATAAATAATTTTATTTATTTGATGTATACAAATTATATGTTAAAATACCATAATGTAGGAAATATTCCTGGATTTAAAATTCATATTTATAGTCGAAAATACAGCTTATATTAAACCTTGTAAAAATTGTTTTACTAAAAGATATATGTTTATGTCATTTTTGTCTTTACTTTAAATTAATTAATATAAAGTGTCATTATTACTCTCAAGTGGCTCTATGTGGTCTGAAAATCGACTGAAGGATTCCCATGGTTGGACATGTATCAAAAAATATGAATAGTACACATGTTAGGGTAATTTAATATTATAATAATAATATTTTGTTTACCCTTATTTACTAGATTTACCCATTAACCATGGTAAATAAAATATTTATTGAAGTACATATTCCTAATGTATAAAAATTAAAGTTACCTATTTACACAATTTGGACCTGCTGATTCAAAATATTGAATCCATTTTTTCAAATTCAATACACAGAAGTCAAAAAAATTAATTTAAAATTAATTCCCATTTTCAAAACAAAAATTGTGTTTTTAATAAATAATAACTATCAAAAAATTAACACTTGTTTATGTACAGTTTCAATGTGAAATTACATCCAATGAACTAAATTATATTAATAGATAAAATTATAATTTAATATTACTTTAAAACTACTCAAATTTATAATTTAACACTATAAATTATTTCAATTAAAAAAGTTGTTTTTAATTAAAAGTCTGTATTTTTCACTATTCATCAAAATGTGAAAGTAATCAGAAAAGAATTTTTTTTTATCCAAACTAAATTTTTATCTCTGGATTTTAAATAATAATGTAATTTCATTAAATTTAATTTATAAGATTTTCAAATATTGGTTTAAAAAAAGGTTCATCTTGAAAAGGTGGTAAAATTTCATTTTTGGAAAAGTAATTCTTTTATCTGAAAAAATGTATTTGTTCTTATATTATGTCTAATAAACACATAATATGGATTCTAAAATCATATAAAATATACAAAACTCAAAATTCCGTTAATACTATTCATAACCGCTTTTTGAACGACTAGTTTGGTAAGTCATGGTGCGCTCGAACTCGGTGTTGCGTGTAACACAAGTTATTGAATTTCTTTGAAGAGATTGCGTACTATGAAATCATTGGGTGTTACATTCTCCCCTCCTTAAATAAATTGAATCCTCTAAATTTGAAATTTTTCTTAAAAAATAAAAGGTTAAAAATAGAAAAATACTTTTGTGGAAAACCCACATTGAAAATTGGGTTAATGAAATTTAGTCTTAATAAGAGGGAAAGAGAAATGAAAAAGTCACCACCAAGTTTTGATTTAGATTAGAAGAACATTGGTGGAAATTAGAGACACATAATTTGAGGGAAAATGTAAATCGTTTTAGGGAGTGATTGAGGTCATCAATCATAAACATCTGAAAAATTGAGGGCCTCAAAGCCATCAATTTATGATGAATTTAAATATCATCGGCTCAACCAAACATAAGGCATTAGGATAACACATTTTTGGTTTTAATATCCCTTCCTTAAAGTTTAAGAATTAATATATTTATAGAATAAGTGGAAAAAATATACTTGACTTTTAGAGTATCATCCTTCAACTAATTCCTATGACAAACTCATCTTTCACTCCAAAAGATAATATAATTCAAAAAATATTCTATTTAGCCTAATCGTATAGGGTTCCAAAAATAGTGAATTTATATTTCATTTGTCAAAATATTTAAAAAACTACATTATAATAACATGGAAATCATGTAGGGTAGTTATAGGTAATGCACCCTAGTCACCCTTCAGTTCTGGGATCAAGTCTCACGGCCTTGCCAGATGCTACGAGTTGTCGCCTGACCTCTAGGTTTTCCTTTTTATAACAATCCAAAAATAATCTTATGAAATGATTTAACTTTAACAATTGTATTCAATGTCAAACCTAATCTATTATAACCTTTAGACTTATCCAAAATAATTCTATCCAAACTCACAGTCTAAAATTTATAAGGAAGGCAAACACAATGAAAATCCATTTTTTCCACATAATAACATGTGAATACCTTAATAATGTATTATTTTAAGACATGGTAACACCCTGAAATACCATAAAACCTTATTGATTACATTCATGATCCCATAATAATTATAGAATACTAGATATATTCCTCATATCCAAAAATTTTAAATACTCCAATAATAATGGAATAAAAAACCATTAATCAGCTCCAAGGTAGTCTAGAATATCCAATATAATTTATCCAAATCAACCATATATTATTGAAAAATAATTAACTCAGTATTATAACCATATTTTGGTTTATCTTTCCATCAACCATATATTTTCCAAAATTTTTAACTTGCTATTGGGTCACTTTTCTTAGTACTAAGTAATCTCAAATCCTTAATGAAATAGTACTGAAATACAATCCTTATTTATTTCATTAATTCATATAACTAGTACATCATTGATACAACACTTAAATTAAATAATTCTTTAATATCAACATAAGAATGATAGTCATTAATCTTCATCTGTGGTAATATCATAACTAGAATATTATCAAACAACATCATTTGTGGTATACTCTTATGATTGGGACGTTGATTCACGTAGTGTCAGAAATCCTTATAGATGAAGAATTTTATAGTTGAAACCTTTTTCTTACCCTTGTAATCACGTACTTAGTGTCCTTTTTATCCACACATAAAATAAACTCCCATTTCTTTCAAGCATTTTCCAAGGTGATTCTTTCCACAGTTATCACGTGTGGGAAAATCCTTCATTCCCTTATTCCCTTTATCCAAATTTCTCTCTACCATCCTTTTCTTCTCTGGATTCCCTTCAAATCCATAAGACTCAGAGAATTATTTACTTATCTTATTAACATATGATACTATTTCTTCATATGATGATAATAATTGGGAGACTATTTCCTTTCTAAATATTTGCTTAATACCGTGATAGATATGATCCTTCTTATTCTTTAGATCATGTGTATTATTGGAGTTATCATTCAATATACTGGGCTCCATTTCTAAACAATGGAATACACTAGGTTTTATTATGAATCACAATTAAAAATTCTAAACTTGTAAAATACCGAATGTAAATTGAAAATATTATGCATATAATCTATAATCATAAAAAATGTTTTCTTTTAGGAAGTAATTATTCCTAAATCATTCATATTATCTTGTAAAGAAAATGTAAATTATCCTAATAATATCCCCCATGAGTGTCATAACCAAGAGTGCTGTAAGGACTGTTGTTATATACCAGGATACCCTGGGTCAAGCCCAAAAATTCTTGTCAGAGTTTTCACTCCTAGGTACATATGTTCCAGAGACACCTCTACTTGCTCTTATCGAGACAGGGACTTATTGCTTGGAAAATACACAAAATCTTAAATTACCTAAATTCTAGTAATTTATCTTATACTAATCCTTAAATTCTATCTTAGGGTAATGTTCTCTAATCAGAGTTTTTCTGAATCTATTTTCCATGGTTATTACTAAACTTCATCTAATACAAACTATAACACCCCAACCACAGAAGCCTGTATCCGTTGCATTATTTTAATACATTTTCATGATTATAAAGAATCAAGTCCCGAAAGACTGATCAGTTTAGTAGTCTTGGAAAATAGATTGCATTCAAAAACATTACATTACACATTCAAAAACAAAATAAAACATAAATGATCCTTTTATAATTCCATTAATCCCCTAGATTAACCCTATATGTCAATCATAATACATGTCCTAGAATCTTGGGAAAATAAAACATAAGAAAGGGGTGAGTTCATATTCTCAATAAGAGTAAGAAATACATCGGAAGATAACATAAACATTAGGTAAGGTGAATAATTGAAAACACATGCCGTTAAAAATAAAAAACATGAACACTTTATGGAAGGGATATGAGATGAGTAAATAATTCCATAAAAAAACATTGTCATGGGTATTATACTAGTCAAATAACCACAAGAACCATGAATAATATTTTCATAATGAGTTAATGTATAATGCGGGGCATTCTGAAACATTTTTCAAGGCCTCGACCAAGACGTCTAAAAATGATTAACGCCTCGGCCAAAACCATATATAAAATTGGGAAAGGCCTCAACCAATTCAATATCTAATTTTCTCATAAGACCTAACGATGCACCGAGGAGCTATAGTGGGCTCCATTCATCACTTACTAAGTCCAACACAACCCTCATATGAAAAGGTTGAAACATAACATAAACATTCAAATTAAAAAAATCATACTAAATGTTAATAATTGAACTATAAACCATGAATTGTATAAAAATAATACATCCATAGTCAAACATATAAAAAAAACTTCAATACAAAATGGAAGATTGTATTATAATAAATCAACCTCAATCAAGAATAATATCTTGTAAAAGATGATGGATTAGTTAAAAATGATTAGTAAAACTCTTTGAGAGAAATATTTTTCTTATGAAATCATTTAAAAGTCACACAATTTATAAAGGATGAAATTTAAAATATATTTTTGAATCAAAGTTTCCCATACCACTTTGTAACTTTTTTAAAGGATTAAAATTTTAAAATATTCATGTTCATATAAAAAATCCTTAAAACCATTTTGAAAACACAAACACTAATGAGAAAGATTTATAATAATAAATATTTAAAACATTTAAAATGAGGTTTTAGTTAAATATTTCCTTAAAATAATCATTTTGAAAATTTATTTTATGAAACATGGACATGGATAATAAATATGACTAAGAAAATACTTACAGATAAACAATCTTGGATAATAATGAGATTGAGGAATTAACCCTTACCTAGTAATTTTTCTTGGTTGTGGGCAGGTTAACCTCTATTATAATAGTTAAATAATTTTTATTAAATTACAGAATAATGACATACATAAATATGATATCATATATGATCTTCTAATATTTCTTTATTAATAATATTTGAGCAGTATCATTGTTTAGATTGTTAATTGATTCGTTTTCCTTTATACGGTTTATTACATAAGTCATGTTTGTTATGGATAAGATGAATTTGATTCATATAAAGAATGATATTATGTTTTTAAATATTATTTTTAATAATCAAATTAAAATTATTCTTGAATGGTTACGATGGGGAATGAATCTCATTGCGTTCATGGAGACGATAATCCGTACGTACGCACAAACACTACATCCATTTTTTTATTTTAAAAGGAAAGAAAACCAAATGATAAATAATTATATTATTATAATAGTATAATATAATATTTTATATATGTTAATTAATTTAATTAACACCATCCTTTATACGTTCCATGTATGGTATGAACAAATCATATCACATAGATGGGGCGGTAGTCTGCACTTCCTCAAATGAAATTTTCATATATATACAACATGAAAATAATAAAGTTATCCTATAAAAGAGAATTAAATAAGCTTATAGATAAAATAAATATCATAAATATCATATATAATTATAGTTCCATCATAATGGCTACTATAAGAAGTGGTAGTAGAAGATTTTACAATCATCATTTCTTGTGGCAGTAGTTTTCCATCTATAGAATCATTATGTTATATACCCATTAGATGGAGGTGTGTGTAAGTTTAGTTCAAATAATTCTCATAAAAAAAACATAGTATATATAGGATACTATTTTTGTTATAAAATAAATAAATAAAGGAAGTTTAGGGGGTTATAGAAGTAAAATAACAGAAAAGAACTTAAGAGGAGATGTTACATTTAAATCGGCTAACTCCCTTTAGTTTGAATAAAAAGCCTACCATGAAGTGCCTTCTACCTAAGGTAAGGATTCTAGAAGGAAGACAAATATGTATAGAGATTAATTGGGCAAAGTTTGGATGAGTCAAGAGGCTTGAGAGGTCTGAAAAATGTGTTAGAGGTGAGATCTTTTTATAAGGTGGAGGAGGGGCTCTTTAAGAAAGTTTAAATATATTATTTTATTATATAATGATTTTCAGTTTCTAGAGGTCTAAAACTCATAAAAGAACAATATAAGATGACTAATGTTCAAAATATGATCATCCAATAATAATTGGATAGGTTTTGGATATTTTTTTAATTTTTATAATCTCATTATTTAAATCATTCATTAATGAGGTAAACACTGCATCATTATTATGTCATACATAATTTTATTTATTTGATGTATAAAAATTATAAAACAAATACCATGATATAGAAAATATTTTTATATTTCAAATTATTATTTATAGTATAAAATATATCTTATATAACCGATTTTAAAAATTTATTTACTAAAAGATACATTTTTATGCCATTTTTATCTTTTCTGTAAATTAATTAATATAAAGTATTATTATCACTCTCAAGTGGCTCAATGTGGTCCCAAAATAGACACAGGGATTCTGATGGTAAAAATTTTATCAACCAATAGGAATAGGACACATTTTATGGTAATTTAATATTATTATAATAATATTATTTTACCCTTATTTACTTGATTTACGCTTTAACCATGGTAAATAAAATATTTACTAAAGTAAATATTCATAATGTCTAAAAATAAAAGTTACCTATTTACACAATTTATACCTCTTGATTCCAAATATGGAATCAATTTTTACAAATTCAAAACATATAAGTGGCTGAAAGTAATTTAATATTAATTCCCGTTGTCAAAACAAAAAGTGCATTTTTAAGAAAAAATAACTATCAAAAGATTAACACATGTTTATGTCCAATTTAAATGTGAAATTACATACAATGACCTAAATTATATTAAATGATAAAAATGTAATCTAATTTTACTTCAAAACCACTCAAATTAATAATTTAACTCTATAAAATATTTCGATTTAAAAATTTGTTTTTAAATATAATTTAGTCTTTTTCACTATTCATCAAAATATGAAAGTTATCAGAAAAGTAACAAAAATTTATCCAAACTAAATTTTTATGTCCTTATTCTAAAGAATAATTTAATTTCATTAAATTGAATATATAAAAGTTTCAAATATTTGTATTATGAAAGGTTCTCTATTAAAAGGTGGTAAAATTGCATTTTTTTGAAAAATACTTCTTTTATTTGAAAAAAATGTATTTGTTCTTATATTATATCTAATAAACACATAAGCTAGATTCTAAATTTATATGGAGTATATAAAATTCAAAATTTAGTTAATAATATTGAAAACTTCTTTTTGAATAACTAGTTTGGTAAGTCGTGGTGCGCTCGAACTCGGTGTTGCATGTAACGCAAGTTATTAAATTTCTTTGAAGAGATAACATACTATGAAATATTAGGGAGTTACAATTGGTATTTCTACTTCAGGTAGGAATGGTGATGAGGTTAGAGATTCTGAGATTTATCCTGATGATGATTCCTCTAATAGAGATGTTCCTTGATCACCTATTAAGGGTAAAGAATCCCCAATATCTTATAGTAAAAAATTAATTCATATGGATGCTCCAATTATTTCATTCACAACTGAGGATGAAGCACCATCCAAGGGGGAGCCATCACTAGGTTCCAAGATACTGTGCATAAACAAATCTGATTCTAATGGGTAAAATAATCAGGGTAGTTATTATGATGACCATAGAAGTGTACCTAAGCATAGTGGTTATTCCATCCCTATTTATGTAAAATATCTTAAGGGATATATGGTAGAATAGATAGATGGGGATGGTCAGTTAGAAGAATTTCCCCTCAGATGTTCCTGCTGTGGAATCTAGAAATATAGAGGCTAATTTACCTATCACTAAGATAATTCTATCTCCTCTAACTTCTACTCTTCCAAATTATGGTTATGTTAATAAGGATGATTTAGATTATTTTAGGGTGAATATGTTATTAGATATCAGTGGGATCCTTAAATCCACACCTCTTAGATAAACCATGTTGAGTGAAGATAATACTAGGTGGATTTTTGAGTTTGTTATCTCCCACATCCATCCTAAAATGATAATAATGATGCATGAACTAGAGATTGAGAACAAGAGGTTGGTCACTAATATGAAATAAGTTAATTCCAACATGTAATATATGAGAGGATTACTTTTCTCAGGATATAAATATCTTCTAGAGAGGTTGGAGTCCTTACCTATTATTGGTGCTTCTACTTATCCTATTACACCTCCTTCTTCTTCAGTTGATGTTTATTAGTTTTAATTCATTATGAGAGAGGATATTATTTCTATCTTGGGTAATATTTATTCCTATATCTAGGAAGACATCCATTAGATAAATCCAAATGGTGTAAATATCTATAAAATAGTTCACGATTGCTTGAATGAATCTAAAAGTGATAGGGATACTATAATAAATATAAATTAAATACAATATTTCTAGAATTTATACTAACAATGAGACCAATTCCAATTTATTTTTCTTTTTAAGAATATAAGGACTCCTCCTGTACCTAGTGCATTAAAGGATCAAGTAAACAATCTCAAAGTTTTGTCTCTTTGCTCAAAATTTTTAAGGAGGAGAAAAATGATTTCATCCCAATAATGGATCAGGGTAGAAACATCACTAATGTTTTTATTAACTTGATGGTGATATATTTTTATGGCCTCGGATATTAGTTATGGCACCTAAATCCATTACTATGCCTTCAATCACTTATGAACCTTCTTCAAAACCCCTACATACTCGGTCTTAACCTATTTCCGTAAAACCAATTCAGGCTGGTCGAAATCTTTGGCCTATCATCATCTAAGATCTTTTTTTAGCTACTTATGTACCCGCCGCTTCCACTTCCGTTCCTCATATTACAAGAAAATGAAAATACCTAGTGGATTTTTATATCCAAATATCTAATAGAGGTTCATATTTAGATTATTTTTTGATAGGTATTTTAATTTTTTACATTTAATATATTTTTTTGAAATGTAATCTTTAACTATTATCTCTTACATAGATTGTCTACTATTAATTTTTATCTATTTACTTGTTTTTTGTAATAGTATTATATTTTGAAAATTCCCAAATGGTGGAGTATTATTGGATTTCATTTAATATTGTATGGTTTTTCTAAATATATCAAAATTATTATATAACTTTAGTGATTTTAGATGTTATTGAAACCATTATATATATTCATCCATACTTCTATATTTTTTTCATATTAATGGTTATAAAATTCCATGATTTATGATCACAAAAAGGGGGAGATTGTTAGAACATATATATTTTAATTATCAGAAATCTTGATGATTAAGTTTTCTAACAAGATCAATGTTTCATGATAGTAAATCATTTTTGAAGAAACTTTCCAAAATAAACTTGTTTAAGTGTTGATATACTATTAGTTGAAAAAGATCTATCATTGGGTATGATGATCTATCACTAGTTTAACTAGTTTTACTTGTTCACTAGAAGTACCATCATACTCCACTTCTAATGGATCTAATATTGATGAAATTTATCAATAGTTTCGAAGATATACCATCAGATCAAAAGAGATCTACCATGTAGGATCCACCACTAATAGTTCTATTTCTAACAAATATACGACTGGAAGATCTACCACTAAAAGATCTATTAATAAATATCTACCACTGAATAGATATATTATTGGCACATCTACCATTGGGTTGTGATACTACTATATTATTCTACAATTAACTCATCTGCCACAAAAGTTGATCTACTTTCAATGAGTGTCTTCCACCAAAATAGATCTGTTATTATGTGATCAACCACCATAATTCTACCATTATAGTCTAGGATAATATTTTAATTTAATTTTTCAAATGGTTAATTTATGGAACTTAATACATTAAAGTGGATCATGGATTTAAAAATCATTAATCTTAGACCACTCCATGGATTCATTAATGAAAATGTCAGACGTACTGATTTAGCGCCCAATATATAAATTCATGAATTTATATAATATTATTATTCAATGGATAATTGGTCCTAGAGAGGTATATATTCAAATTAACCCCCTTGTACATGTTTTGGAATAAAATAGAATATCCAATAGTAATGAAACATTCATAGATAACACAAACTTTCATGTGCTGACCAAGATATCTGTGTGTAGAAGGATTCTGAATTTTCTACAGAATGAATACAGAAGGAATTTTCGTTCCCCTATGACACTCTATTTTCTTGAAAATTATGATAAACTGATTTTATAACCTATCAAAGTTATGTTCAAGGAAATTTGATAATTTTAAGATATTCAGAATGTGATGCTTCAATTTATCCCATTTATAATCATTTCTCTTATTTTTTATGCTTTATCTTTTGAGATTTTGTTTGCATTACTTTGTTTATCTATACCTGGAGGGTGCTTGAAAATAATTATCTAAAATTTATTTCTATTAATAAATATGAAAACTGTAAAATAGGTCATGTGTTACCTATTATTGTCTTTATCCCACATATAATGATGGAAGAATTTTTGATCCTGGACAACCCTTTGTGTTGATTATAAAACATGATCTAGGTTATGGATCAATATTATTGTTTAATAAACTACTTAGATGCAGGTGATTTACACATGGAGGTGATTAAGTTTCATCTTTACATGGAACAACTTTTTAATTCCACTATGTGTTTTTTAGTTTTTTTTTCATTATTTTATTGTTAAGACTACATCTATTCTTAAAATATGTAACAAAACATTAATATGATAATTTATATTACATTTTTCTTATAAAAAGTGTTTGATTAAGTAATTTAGTTTCAATAGTTATAGTGATTTTAAAGATTATTTTAACTTAGAATTAACCCCACTTTGATAAATTGTTTAAAAGATCAAACTTATATATTTATATTATTTTGATTAAATTTGTTTTTTTATTAATATGGGGGATTTAGTACTAAATTTTCTTTAAATATAATTTTTTAGGAAATTAATTCACTCCCCCTATTCAGTTACTCACTCCAACCAACACTTCTTTAACTATTCCATATAATATTTCACATAACATAAGAATATATATTTTTTATTTTTTTATATAAATTAATTTATCTATCTGAGAATTAAAATTTTAAAATTAAACTTCATATTAATTAAAAATTACTCACATATCACTTGATAACATTATTTCATCAACACAGGCAATGAAAATTAGATTACCTATAAAAATATTCTTTACATATAATTTTATATAAAATTCTCTTTTAGAAAGGTCAAATTGTTTCATAAAACTATTGAGTTTAGAGTAAAATTTACTTGGGTCTTATTTTATCCCATAGAAGGATTTATTAAACTAGTATATAATGATTTCATCTATATCATGTATAAAAAATTAAAATTCCTCATTAAAAACTTCTTAAATCTATAAGGCCCCAGCCTTAAACCTTACTTAATCTTGAGTTATTACAAGATTACACATTGAGGATCTTTTCAGGTTTAGAGTTTTATAGAATTAGATCATGAAACTTGCATTACGTTCCACATTTAAACAAAGTGGTTACATAAAAGACAGTATTCATTCTTCCCATCAACGGAAACATATTTAAAATAAAACATGGGTTCTTTCTTGACACATCCTTGACACTATCATCACATCATGTACCTTTCCCTTGACCTGTGAAAAACATTTCAAAAAATTGGGATGAGCATAAAAATCTCAGTAAGAGTTAAAAAAATATGGAAAGGAAACATGAGTTCATATATACATTAGAATAATATCACACTTTACCCATAAAACATAGGCATATCAAATCATGAATAAATCATAGAAAACATAAGACATAAAGGTAACTTGAGGCATTCATAACATTCTTACGTAGGGAGTTACCCTCTTGGTTACGTTTGGAATACCCATCACAGTATATTCCCTAAATCTCTTCGGAGAAACCATAACGTTTCACTCCTTCGCGTTACCCAATGCATTGGAGAGCTATATCGGGCTCACCCGCCCTTAGTTTATCACGGAACCACCCGTTCTTCATAACAATTCCCAAGAACCATAACATAATTGTATCACATAAACATGAATAAAGGAAACATAACATTTCCACATTTCAATCACAAAATAACATTTTAGGATATTGAAATAACGAATCCATTCAAAAAGAAACCATTTCCAAAACCATTTAAAACATTTAATAAAGAGATTTTTGAATCAAAGTGTCCCATACCACCTTGAAGCTTTTAACATTTTAAACCATTAATATCCATATAAATAAATCCTTAAAACAATTTTGAAAACATGGATATTAATAAGAACAAATAATTAAAACATTTAAAACGATATTTTGGTTAAAGGGGTTTTACCAAAATTAGAGACACTTGAATACAATAATCGAGGAATAACATTTAGTCAGAACTTTATAATATCATGAGAATAAAAGGATTCATGATATAATACTCCAAAGGACAGTATATACACCATATAAGAGTGAATTGGTGCATAACAACAATGAACGCTCAATAGAAATGTCAAATGTGATGAAATCCCTTATGGAGAAGGTATCCTTAAATTAAGGACAAATAAATCTCAAAAATATGTTTGACAAAAATAAATACACCCAATATAAGTGGATATTAAGTGTAAAACAATAAAAGGTCATTCACACATATTCAATGGATGACATATTCAATGACTACAAGTTGAACCCAAAGAAATCGAAATTGGGTTAAAAAGTTCCCTTGACAGCCTAACGGCATCAAATCAAAATGAGTTGATGAGAGATAAAAAGTGTATCTCATCACTTGGACATAAAATTTACATCAATAAGGATGTATGAGAACATATCCCAACATAAAAATATGTAAATTAAAAGACCCAATAAAAGAAGTCTTTTAAAAAAGAAGAGGGTGAAAGGTTCCCTTACCGACTTGGGTATCTTTCAAAACATACACCCCATGAAAGAAAGACAATAGGTCATTGATGTAAATACTCATAAACGAAAGTATATTACACAAAGAGTAGAATAATGGGCAGTACATACACCACTCAATGGAATTGGTGGCGAATGTAGCATAAATCTCACGGGAATAAAAGTGAGATGAAAAATCCCTTACGAAAACTCGGCAGCCTAACAGCGCCACATAAAACTTCCGAATATGGATTGATGAGATCAAATAGAGTATCCCATAATATTACAATAGAATTTACAGCAAGTGGAATATAAAAGAAAATCCCCCAACATTTCAAGGAGGAGTTTAAAAGAAGTGACATAAAGGAGAGTACTTAAAAATAAAGAGAGAGGTTAGATCTCTTACGAAAGTTCGGCAGCCTAACGGCGCCACTCAAAACTTCCAAAATGGATTGATGAGAGAGAATAGGGTCTCTCATCTCATGAAAATAAAAATTACAGTAAATTTAATATAAAATATCATCCCAATAACAAGAAAGATGAGCTTTAAGAGGAATGACATAAAAGTGTCTACTTAAAAAGAAAGAGAGGAGTAGGATCCCTTACCTCGGGTCCGACTTGACTTGATCGTTCTTTAATCTCCTGAATAATAAACTTGAGTTAATTTCTACTTCCTTAAGAACCTTTTTCAAGTTCATTATTCCTTTTATATCACTTATTACCATGTCATAAACATTATGTAATCATTTAAGTTAATAATATTTGTTTTGCCGATATTTGGTTCTTAAGTCGAAAGTGGACTTCTTACAATTACATGTTGTTCGTGTGGTCAAAGCTTCTTTATATCCAGAATGAAATTCCTGATTTGGATATCATATATATCATATATATCCAGAATATACATGTATTTATAATATTACATAATCATTTAGAGGTAAGAAATGAAATGCACCGTTCATGGAGACGGTAAGCCGTACGTACGCATGAACGCTACTTTCATTTCTATCTCATACTTTAATGGAAAGAAATAATGATGATATAGAGGTATATAATAATTCTAGTATAACATCATATATAATAACAATAAATCCATCCTTTATACATCCCACGTATGGCATTAACGAATCACATCACTTTGAGGGGGCGGTAGTCCGCACTTCCTAAAATGAAGATATCACGTATACCCATAATGGAAGCCATAAAGGTAAGACAAAAATGAAAAATACAGAAGCATAAGTAAAAAATAAAAATATTATATATCATATATAAAAATAGTGACATCATAATGGCCACCTTTTAAGGTGTTAAATGAGTATTGAACAATCATCGTTTCGGGAGGCAGAATTTCGCCATCCACGGAAACCGTATGTTCTTTAACCATTTGATGTAGTTGTGTGAGAGTGTAGGTCGAATAAATATTATAACAACATCCTAGTATATTGAAGATACTGGTGTTGTTACAAAAGAGGTAAATAGAAAGAGTTTAGGGGGTTGGATAATCAAAATAAAACAAATGAACATGAGAGAATGAATTACCTTTAAAAGTGTAACTACTTTTGATTTGAGCCTAAAGGCTTCCTTTGAAAGGATTATTCCCAAAGGGAATCCTCTAGTATGGGGAGAGGGATGTGGAGAGAGTAAATGGCCAGGGGTTGGCCGAGCCAAAGTCTTGAGGAGTGTGTGAAAAGAGGTAGAGGTGGGGGCCTTTTATAAGAGGAGAGGAGGGGCACCTTTGGAAAGTAAGGAAATATTACTTTATTTGAAAATGTGTTTCGGTTTTAAAAGGTCCCACATTGATATAATTCGTGGATAAGGTTATAAAGGTTCTAAATCCACCCATCCAATAAGTTTTGGACATGTGTAGTTCATAGATTTTACATTATCTTTCCATTTTATTTTAATCGTTAAATAATGATGTCATCACTGCATCATTATGATGTCATAAATAATTTAATTTATTTAATGTATAAAAATTATAAAAAAATACTATGATGTAGGAAATATTTTTATCTTTCCAATTAATATTTATAATCAAAAAGATGACTTGTATAACCCCACTTAAAAATTTGTTTAGTAAAACATATCATGTTTGTGTCAATTTTACTTTTACATTAAATAAAATGTTATTTATGTCATTTCCCAACCAAAATGTCTCCATGGGGTCCCCAAGTTGACCCATGGCTTGTATTGGTAGGCCATGATACAACCAATAGGTGTAGGACAAGTGTCATGGTGTTTTCACATTCTTATAATATCATTTTTACCTTAAACTACACTAATTACCTCTAATCGCGATTAAAAACTTAATAAGTTACTATTCAACAAAAAATTATTTTAATCTCATTGAACCACATTTTACTTCTTAATGACAACCATTTATGTCGGATTTTTGAAAATCAAAACACAATGATGGCAAAATTTCATTTAAACGGAAGTTTTTATAAGTACCACTTAGTGGTTTCACTATTCATCAAAAATTGAAGTTTTTCAGAAAAATCCCAAAAATTCACCCTAAGCTATATTTGATATTCTGAATTCAAAAATGAAGTCCGTTTTGCAAAATTCAAAACATATAAGTCACATTAATTAATTTAATAATTAATTCCCGCTGTCATGACAAATAGCGTGTTTTATAAAACAATAAGTATCAAAAGATTGACAGTAGTTTAAGTCTGATTTCAAAGTGAAATTGATTCCAACGACCACTATTGGATTTAATGGTAAAAATATTTTCTAATTTCACTTTAAAACCAATTCAAAATATAATCTAATAATATAAATAAATTAGATTAAAAAGTGGTTTTGAATTAAAATACAACATTTTACACTATTCATTAAAAAAAATGAACTTTATCGGAAAGATACCAAAAATTTACACAAAGTAAATTTTGATGTCCCGATTCTTAATAAGAGTTTTATTTGGTCCAAAAGAATGTTTAATAGTGAACAAAACTATATTTAATGACGGTTCTCCATCAAAAGGTGATAAGTGAACCTTTAGTGAAAACCAGGGCATATACGCCTAAAATTGAATTCATTCCGTATTTTAAGCCTTTATATTTTATTGTATAAATGTAAAAATATTTAAGAACATATATAATCATATTTTAGTTATTTCTATCCATTCCCGCCAATACAACGGCTACATATTAACTACCATTTAAAATAATATTATTTTATTATTAGAGTGCAACGTAAGATTCCCAAGAAACTCGTTGTTGCGTGTTGGGTACGCCATCGAGCATAGCTTCCCCTTTAAAGTCATTTCAATATTTTATTCACAAATATAGATAAATATGAAATGTCATATTCTTTATTTACCTGGGGTGTTACAAAATCTCTTAATTCATGAAATTGGTTTTTACATCCATCTGATAAACCTTGTAGTAGATGAGAGAAGAAAATTATATGAACATTATAATAGCTTTAAGTATTTAATTAAGTGACAATGTTTATTCAACACCTATACCTTCCACCTAGTAATAACATTTTCACACTTATTAGGCCTCTTTTTTATAAATCCTACATTTTTACTGATTTAAATTCTATAAACCCACTTAGTTCCTAAAATATTATTTCTTTTAGTCTAGGAAAAATATTCAAGGTTATATTTTCTCTATGTGATCTAGATCTTAATTTATATAATTTATCCACTATTTCTTCCCATTAAACACTATAACTGATTATGGTTGAACATTTGAAATAAGAACCGTTTGATTATCAAGCTTCTATTTTATTCTATTATGTATTTGTGGTCCCTAATTTTGAATGATTTATTTTATATTAAATGATATTTTTTCTCTTTGGATGTTTTAGTCTTATATTATTAACTGTATTTTCTTCACCACTAGACTGATCAGAGTATGCAATTACTTTTTTGGGTTCAAGATCAACTTATTTTTCACTGAAACTATACATTTATCTTCATTTAATAATTTAAAATATCTTTCACTTATTTACCTCATATTGGGATTATTTTAAATGAGTTTCACATCATAGTGAAAGGAAATGTTTTGTATCCTCATGTTCAAGAACTTATTGCTTTTTCAATTGGATGAATAACCCATTAATACCCCTTCATCAAATATTTCTTCAAAATTTCCCAATTATGGATTTTTGATCTTAATTAAACATAGAATCCCAAAATAATTCAAGTACATTAATGTATGTTTCTTATACTACCACATTTAATATAGGGTCATATTTGATTCTGGAATGAAAGAACATATATTTTGATTATACATAGTTATTCATATTACTTTTCTATGAAATAATTTTGAGTGTTTATTTTCAACAAGAATGGTTCTTACCATTTTAATTGAGATTATATTATTCCTTTATATAAATCCATTATTTAGAGGAGTGTAAGGAGAAATATATTGATATTTAATTCTCTATTTTACTATATAGGATTAAAAATAATTTTTAAGGAATAAATTTTGATTACATTCACTCATCTTCACAAAATATACTCTTAATTCCTTCTCAAATTCCCTTCAAAATATTTTGAACATCCTTACAGATTTAAATTTTTTATTATGACCATCACAATAGTTATCCTAGTGAAATCACCAATTAATGTAATAAATTAAATACCACCTTTGATGGATTTGTGTATAATTGGTCTTTATAAACCCAAATGTCTAAGTTTAAGTGGTATGGTGGACTGAATATCTAATATTTTTCCATTTCCATGTAGTATCTTCTTATTTTAAGATGTTTCAAAAATAATATCTTCTTTTGTTTTCAATTGAGGTTGGAATCTCACAACATATTAAATTTATATTTTATTCATATTTCATACTCCAAGATGGACAAGTCTCTTATATCATAGTTTATTTTCATCTTTATCTCTTAGATAACATGAGTAAGTTAGATTTATAATTTGGAATAATTATCAACTCATTATTTATTACGTAGTGATAATTATACCATATTTTCAGAACTTGATGATAAAATATTTTTTTTCCTAAAAACGAATCCATTCACATGCCCAAAATGTTGTTTACACTCAATAAGATGTGTTTAATCCTATTAATAAACAAAACATTTTTTATTTAAGTTTCCTTGATTTGATCTCCACTATGCCAATTCCTCTAATTTTTAATGATCTATCATTCCAAAAATTAGCTAATCCTATATTATGTTATCTAATGTAAATCAACATTTTTATATACCCTGTAATATAAGAAAAACACCACTATCATGTATCCATGATTTACGTTTCCTACTATCTTTTAGAGAAACTTCAGCAATAAGTGACTATTCTTCATTCATCCTTTTTTGAAAAGATTTTCAGTTTTAACATAATAAATCTCTCTTAGAAGAATAATCATACTCTATTCATCATAATTTACATATTGGTTGCATCTTTTATAAATTTTATCAAAGAAGTAATTTTCTTATTATACAAACTTGATGTGATTTTAGTCAGATATTTTTTATTCCTTAAAATGTTCCCCATCTTCTTAATATTCCATCCTTTATTTAATGAGTTTCTCCACCACAATTCATATATACTAAAATAATTGAAAATATTGTACCACAATCTATAGTTTATGAGCCCAAATATTCAATAACACTAGAAATAACCTATTTTGATCTCCCAAATTGATATGATATTCTTTCTGGAAAAGGTGGTCTATATCCAACCATATTTCCATTTATCTATTTTTATTTTTCTTAGGGAAGTTTTTCTTCATAAGTTTATCTTACCTTCTTTTGTTGGAGATGAAAATTTGTAAATATTTTTTTTAGCTCAAAATTCTCTAGTTTTAGTTTTTAATCCAACATTATTAGTAAAAAATATTTACTTTTAAGTTTTGTATGAGTATATTTAACATGATTTTTGGGAATACATTGTCAACATATTTATATGGTTAATATTTATCTTACAAATCATTATTTAAATATCAAACCATCGTTTTGAGAGTATACATGGCTTTAGGAAACCATGATTGTGTCTTACATAACTATTTTTTATAATAAGTTTTCCTCATGATAATTATTTATTTTTTCTTTTTTTGAAACCTTCAACTTGAATTCTATAATTTCATTAATGTAACCATTTTTTCCTTTAGAGATCCTATTTTTCTTTATTACTCTTTTAACCCTATTTGTTTAACTACCTAAATTCCTTTTTGTTTGTAATGATTTTCTAAAGATAAGCATCAAGTTCCACTTTCAATGCATGTTCAATGTAAGTATATTCAACTTCTTCTTCTTCACTACTCAAACTTTATTCATGTTTTTTAACTTGAGAAATTTAGTTTCTGAAATTTTTAGGAACCTATGTTTCAAATTAAATACATTAATTGGAGTAGAGGTCCTCTTCTATTCTAAACATACATTTCCCTTTCTTCATGGAAAAAATTTATTATTCTCTACACATTTCTTAACATCTAATGAAATTTTACCCCATTTCATTCTCTAAAAATTTTCTTCTTTCTCATCATTCTCATTCTCAACAGATTTATTCCTTGAATAATTTATTTTATAGTGAAAAATTCCACTACAATGAAAAACTATCCTTGGGATATTATCATTAATCTTACCTTTTCCTTTTTTGAAGTCCTTTTTGATAAGATCCATAATCCTCTTATATAATGAATCCTTTTCATATCCATCTTCTAATTCACTAGATTATTGAATTTTCTCTTCCCTGATTTTCAGATTTCTTATAGATTCTAATGGAATATACTCTTTAATTTTCTTCTTAAATTCTACAGATTTCTAAACATCATTAGAAACTAGTATATTCTATAATCCATAAAAAATTAAATCATTTATATATTCCATTGTAGAAACATTTTCATAAAATATATGTAATAAGTGTCTAATAAATTTATTGAAAATAGTATAATCTCCCATAGTTTCTCCAAAACTATTGATTTTTTAATGATCTCATTCACACTTTTAAATAAGTTATCAATAGTTTCTTAGCTAGCCATATTCACATATTAAAACATAATTCTATATATATATTAATTTAATTCCTTAACTTTCCCATTTCCTTGAAAAATTATTTCACGTTTATCCCAAATCTCTTTATTAGTTTGGATACCCACCACTTATATATACTTTTTCTAAAAGGGACATAAGAATTTCATTTATTTCCTCTCTATAAACCTCAATGTTTCTTATATCCAAAAAACTCATAATAGAATATTTATTAATATGATTAAATCCTAGAGTAGAAACATCAACAACTACCATGATAGCTAAGAGAATATAATGATTCATTATAGTATTATACCCACGAAAATTGTTTCATCAAATGTTGGAATTTGTATACTATAAACTAAATTAATATTACACATACACACTAATGAATCCATATTTTATAGTAAATGTATCTTTCTTTAGTACCAATTGGAGTTCCCTAGAATATGATATAATACTGAGAAGGTGGTGGTGGTTATTATGGGGGGGGGGGGGGGTTAAAATAATGGTATTATTTTAAAATTTACTTTAAACTAAAATGAACCTCTATGGATTTTTAGAATGTTGATCTGATCAAACCTTATACCTCACCCTTAAGTTTATGAAAAATAAATATAAATAAAAAATGCACATAGGTTTTTAACAAATTTTCCCTTAGTATGGTTAACTATGTCCTTACTAAGTTTGGGTGCTGTATGAGACATTAATTTCTTATATTAATATCAATAATGATTATAAGTGGTATTGGAAGATATCATACTTTACCAAAAATATTTTCCAAACAATTAGGACACCCCTAAATTTATTATACAGATTTCCACCAGTTTTAAAGATACCACCAAATATAATAGGAAATATTATTTATTTATTAGCCACTTTAACAAAAAACTGATCTTCCTTCACACCTTTATATAAATTAGAATCATCACCTGATCAAAGACTAAACTTTTTGAATATCACAATAGAGAACTTAAACTTCTATAACTTCATAATCTATTATGTCAACTCAATGATCTCTTATAACTTTGGTTATTTCTCCACTGCTAAAAAAATATTTGGTATCACAATCCTACTTCTTGAAACTGATGAATCTTATATAATTATGCTATTCATGATCTATTAATCTATATTCTCAAATTATTAACTTTACGACCAAAATGATGTTCCTATTTATATATCGAATATTTAAAAAAATACAGGGAACACATTCTATGATTTTTGAATCTTTCTCCTTTATCAAACCTTATTAATCTATTTTAATGTACCCAATATACATTTGACTCTAACATCATCAAAACCTCTATAAATATAGGAATTATCTATTTTCAGGGATTATCATAATTTAAAATACAATCCCAAATCCAACTTTATGTTTTTTATATCTTGAATTTTATTAAAGTATCATCACATTGACTTTGATATAACATAAATTCCATGAAAAATCAAACAAATATTTCTAATATTTTGGTTTTTTAACTTTTATATATTGAATAAAATTATGATACAAAATTTATTCACCTTCTAATTTTGATTCCAGCTTTGCCTTCATATAACTCAAACATCTTGATGAATATCTCCCAATTTTTAATATTCTTATTATTCTCCAAACATATTTATAATTACTATTATTAATATTTAAATTGTATATTAACCTTTGGATATTAAAACATAATTTTACATACCTCATGGCATCTTGCCTTTTTATTACATAAAAGTTTCATTTACAATTTACAAATAGAGGATCTTTTAAAGTTTAGTTTGTTGGAAATAAGGTACATAATAAATGAGAACATAAAAAATTCTTATAAATCCACATTAAGACATCATAAGGGGTTAATCTGAAGAAAATTTAATACATATTATATCCTAGGAACATACATCAAAGTAAATTCTTGATCATCAGGCCTAGTAAGGGAAGATATTTTACTTGTGTTCATGAGGAATATCAATAAGAACACGAGGAATATAATTACGAAATGGTAAAGGCTAAATAAGGAATAACAAATAATAATAAAATGAATCATAACACAGAAATGTGGCAAAAAAATTAAAGTGTAACATTCATAATCCTATCAATAAGGTTTTCCACTGAGGTTTCATAAGTGAAAATCACCAAGGTTATTCACCAAGGTATCATAAAACATGTCATCTCTTGAGATTAAATTCCTTTACCAATTCATTTAAGTTCTATCATTGTAAACCATTAATATTTATTAATCAATTTGATCTGAATTTATCATTATCAAAAATTTCATAAATAACCCATGGAGAATAAAGAACAGTTTTCATATCAATGTCATGGTGTTTCAAAAGTGCTTAAACACATGATCATTTTGTCATTCTTTTCCAATGAAACGGGAATGAAGGTTTCATGTATGTTAATTCTAGAATAAAATAAAGATTTTTTAAATCTTGGTGAATAAACCTAGAAAAAAATCTGTTTTGGGTATTAAAAAAGGAAAATAAAAGAGAATTTATTATGTAGAGAGATAAATTTTTAGGAGTAAACTCGAGAGCCTGATCAGTATAAAAAGTGGATTTTTGAAAAGGATAAAATTAGAGGGGAAAAGGGAATACCATTTATGAAATATAATTTTTAAGTCAGGTTATCATCAAAAGGTTAGTAAAATATAGTACCCGTAATAATTATTAGTCATATACATAAATAGGATCATTAATTTTAGATAAAAGAAGGATAATTCCCTTTCATTGAAAAGTTACTCCTAGATCTCATGGAATTGAACTTTAGAGAATTGAGTAAAACATTGGGGGAATAATTGGGAGGTAAAAATACAATATATGTATAGTTTATGGATTTTCAGTGAATGGAAATGGAGAAAGAAGGGGGTAGTTATAGAAAAAGTGGAGGATTTGTTTAATAATGTCCAAATATAGGCCTTTTAAATATAGGTTGTGGAAAATGAAAAACCATGGGCTTAGATGTGGGGTTAGTCCATGTTTTTGGAAATTTGGGAAATATTTTATGTTATTTTAACCCACATGATCCAAGAATAATTTTTTATTACTTCTTTTGGTATGAAAAAAATGATCCAAAAAATAAAAATTTTAATGTTAAAGTTTCCATTTTTTACTTTTTAAAGTAACTTATAGTTTTGTAAACAGATTATAATCTATTAAAATACTTAAAATTAATAAAATAACACATCTTAGGTCTTGGATTGTGGTTAATTAATTACAACACAATTATGACATAATTATGTGGTCAATAAACATTCTGAAAACATCAAATTGTATTTTTATTATTCAAGAAAAAATAAAGTATTTTAGAAAATTATCATAAATTCACGATAACCTAATTATGACATGATTATTTATAATTTTTTGTTTGTTTTATTATAATAATTCTATAAATATAGGATTTTTTACTTTTAAATATAAAACTTCTTTTTTATTAAAAAGTTAGCGGGTTGAAAAATAATATAAAATTTATGACACTTTAAAATCTTCAATGACATAATAAATTCATTTTATCATTTATATTTACATTAGAGTATTTTTATCATACTATTTAATTAAAAAAATATTATTCATAATAATTTAGTTAATTATTAAAATTTATATCTTTTATGAAAGGTTTAATTTTTGTCTGAAAAATCAATTTATCAAATTCATCATATATTTTTATGAGGAAAATCTATTCTTAAAATAGAATTGAATGAATAAAAATTTTATTTAAAAAAATAATTAATATTTAAGTAAATAACGCCTAGAAATGTAACCCCTTACAACACCCACATATGACCTATGTTTAACGTGGGATACAGTGAAAAATTTTGGGGGTGGGTCGACAAACATTGACCATGTGGTAATGTCCACTAAATTGAACTTTTACCATAAGTTATTTCATTCATGATTTACTTTTTAAAGTTCAGATTGGGATTGGTCAAGGGAAAACCCCAGGTAGGATACCTCCCTCCCAATTTTTAAAAAATGGGTTTCATATGGCATGACTCTACTTGTTAAGGATATTTATTCTCTTTTGAATTAATTATCATTTTTAATTTCTACTTATAAACACTAATTATAATGTTAAAAATTATTACCAAGTGTATAGTTTCCAATGGTCATATAAAGCAATGGTCATATTTGACCAACGATCATATAGATATCTAATACCGATGAACACAATTCCATTTATACTCTATAAATACCAATTTATTATTATAGATATAAATTTTTTATATATTTAATATAATAACACACACATATTATCTAGAAAAAATATCATTTAAAAGTTTATCTTGTTAAATTCCTCCTAAGATTTTAGTTTTCTACTTCTATTAATCCAAAATATCATTTGATCTGTGGCTTAAAAAATTCTATCTTTATCAACAAAATCCATCTCTATTACTTTCAATATTTTCAACTTTTAATTATCTTTAGATTTTTATCTTCTTAAATTTTTATCTTATCAACTTTTGAACTTAATTAAGTTATGATCTTATTAACATCTAATATTCTATACATAGGCATAATGCCATATTAAAATAACTTCTTAACAAAACTCATACAACTTAAACAATAGTTTCAGCTTTATATTTAGCTTTATTTTATATACACCATTCCATGTAAATCTTATTTTCTTTGACTCCATCTAGAAAAGTCAATTATACTTGTGTTATACTAGAACTATCATATTTACATCAACTAAAGTTATCAACATTAATTATTTATTCCACTTTGAGATATACAACCATTATACTCAATAGAACTATATCTCATGGACTCATCATGATGAATAATACATTCTCAATCAATTATGATGTTTTATACTTTAAAGATCAAAAAAAATCAATATATTTAACTTTTAAACCTTTTAGTAAATTCATAATTGATAGTCAACCTAGGATTATGTTCTGGATGTAGTTAATCTCACTATCCTAGGATCTTTAATTAACTTATACACACACACACACACACACACACACACACATATTAATTCCATATTTTTAACAATATAGCCTTTAATATTTCTTTCATAGATCTAACTCAATTTTTAAATCATTAATACCTATATTTATGTGTAAATGACTCTTAAAAATTTGTCAATATTTTAGAGTTACTCTTACATATTCAATGAAAATTTATAGTGACTCTAATGTATAGAGTCTTTTGTAAAAAATAAACTTATTTATAACTTATAAATTCTATACAAGGACTTATGTATTCATGAAACATCTAGAAAAAAATATTCCATTTTTAGTAACTCAACAACTAATGTTACCGTATCTCCAAAGATATACTTTTTGGTTATGAGAAATGGGTAACTTATGAATAAAAATTTGATTTTCTTAAAGCATATTATTCATATAAAAAATATCAAAATTAAAATATCTATCTTCAACATTTACCCAAAAATATTCTCATAAAAAATGTTGAAAAATTACATTAACATCAATAATTCCTTGGGGTTTTCAAGTATAAGAGATTTTAGAGGAAAAAAAAGAGAAAGAAAAAGAGAATAAAATAAAAAGAAAAAAGAAAAAATAAAAAAGAAAAAAGAAAAGAAAATAAATCATATTTAAATAAAAAATAATTGGATTGTATTTTTAGAATCTCATTCTAACTTTTATGAAAACCCCATGACCACTATTTATAGGAATTTTTAAATTCAGGATGTGTAAATAATTATATTTGATATAGTGGGTTAGTGAAACCATTTTATATTTTTTATGAGGAAACTCACTAAACTTTTACCTTTGATCATTGGTGGAGGTAAGAGTATGTAATACATGTCATGTATACCTCCAGGATCTTGATGTGTAATATAAATATTGAACACTAATCATGAATGTGATTGGTGTTGTACATGGAATGTAGTTTTAGAATGGATGTCTGTGTGTAGTATCCTCAAGTTTTGTTGTGTGGTGTCCCCTGTACAAGTCATGTGATTATGAAAGTACATGTTTTGTATTTAATTTATTATTTAATTTTATTATTTTTGTTAATTCCAACTCCATATGAAGGTCAATTTAGCCTTAATAAATTATACCCTCCAAATAAGATGAATTGTCATGAATTTCATTGAAACATTCTTAAAATTAAAACATTAAGGGTAAAATCATTTATTTTTAAATGAAAACCAGATGAAAATTAAGCATAAATTGAGGATTGTAAAATTATCCAAAACATAGAACTTTTATAGTATGGGGTATAAAATAGTGATATATAATATAAGATAATATAATATCTTAATTAAACATTTAATGCATAAGACCATCATATTAACCTTTTTTTCTGAAACATGATCATTCATATAATGAATTTTACCATTTATTTTCTATATAATTTTATTCATTTATTCTATATTAATTTCATTAAGAGTATTTTTATTTATGTTTTCTTGTTTTTATTGGATAAAATATCACTCATTAATTTTTCTATAGTTTTTATTAGACCCAAATTGTTGAAACATGTTTCTATAGATTATTATTTTAACTATTCTTTCATTCATTTTCTACTAAAAATAAACAAATATTGTGAAATTTATATGTAAATTTATAATTTGATGTATTTTAGGTAAATTGATATAAATTAAATCCTGAAAAAAATTATTTCTTGATAAATGTATTTTATTAATTTATTTAAAAAGAATATTATTCACTATCACTAAAACAAGAATGTAAAATCATGAGAATCATTTTTGAAATATTAATTTTATTTAATATATAAAAAATTTGTGTGTATATATATATGTATGATGCATGACTTTATAGAAATAAATATTTTCAACTCTAAGAATATAGCCCAATGGGACTGAACACTGGCTTCTCTCCAGATAAGCTGAGCCAAACACTCCCTGTCATAACAATTATAATTACTTTTATTGCTCTATAAAATAAAATAGAACATGAAATAGGGAGTAAGTGTGCGATGAAGTGTTTAATAGAATGAATCAAAGGGTAAGGAATTACCCCTATAATCTACTTAAATATTCCTTTATTATATCTTTTTAAATATCTCCTATTCTAACACTATGATCTAGATCTAGCATATGCAAGATCATCCCTTTCACTATAATCTGTGATCACATAACATATGTAGAATTCTATAAAACATGGAATGAAACTACTACTAAGGTATAAGATAGGGAAACACATATCCTTAGTGTGTAACATCCTCTAAACCCCCTCTATTCCACCACCATGCCCCATTTATGAACTTATGAATTGGATTCACCAAGTAATTTAAAAAGGGAGGATAAAATTATTTCTATAGAAAGAAATAAAATAAGATTAATTATGAGATTATATAATAATTATATTTTATGAGGGAGTGATCCTTGGGTTAGCCTCTCACCATTAGTGAGAGCTTAAGAATCCCTATTATGAAAGAATGATAAGGGAAAAGGGAAGAAGTCATGAATTGATGAAAAATATATTGAATTATTATTAATTAAACATGGAAATATAGAAAAAATATCTACAAAAATCTATATATACAGGATAAGGTTGTAAATATTTTAAATGCTAGAAGGGGAAAAATATTCATAGGAATCAAGGGACCTTATTAATATTCTTAAAAATCAGTTCCATGAAATGCCATATTCCTAGTATTTCATCGTCTTATACTGTCAGATTGGTTCATATTTTTAAGTGAGAATATCCATATTTTTGGCATAAAATTGCCTGAATAATCCTTCCATGATCACTTATTTTCTTAATTCATGGGTGGGGTTACATGGGATCTCAGTTGAGTCTTTTCAGATTATAGTAGGAATGTGGATTTGGGATTTTCTAAAAAATGTTATAGATTTAATGCATCCTTAAATTTCTATTTATTTATTTTGAAAAAGGGGAAGCCTTTGTGTGATCTCAATAAACCCTTACATATCAACAAAAATAACACATACACACCAATTTCTTCATCCCCCCTAGCCATGTCATGAACTCTTACATATCACACTTTTTTGAGATTATGTTTATGTATCGGCAACATCAACACCTTGTAAAAGGAATTGACCATTACACATCACTTATCTATGTGGTAAAATTTACATATCACCCAAATTATATACCTATGTATTCATATTTCCATATTTTCAATCTATAACTTCAGAAGTACTCTTATATACTGACCTAACCACTCATATGTATTATAGAAACACTTAGATCTTCACTTTTGATATAGATGTAACTTACTTCTACATATCATCTTGGATTGTTATTAGGTACCATTAGGTATCACTATCCCATAAAAATGGATCGTACGTATGTAGTGTTTTTTCCCCACATCATAATAATTTAACCTTACAAGTTACATGGGCTATGGGGTTGATTTTATGTGTGGGAAGGGATCTATAATGTTGTTTTGGTAGATATTTTTAATATATTTATTACATATATTAGGTGAAACTTATGTATAATTTTAGGGGATCTTATGTATCACCAATTAAATTTATTCTCAATGGATAAGTGTAAAACCTTTAGGCATCAATCCGGGACTCTAACAATTGGGATAACTCATACGTAGCTGTATTCGCCTTGAACAAAAAATCATGAAACACACTAAATTAGGTTTAAAATTTAATAATTTATTATTTATTTAATTAAAAAATTAAAAATTAAAATATTGATGATTCCTAATTTATATGAAATGTTAAAAATCAATATATTTCCATAAAAATAATCCAAAAAATGAATAAAACAATTTAAAATCCTGATTTAATAACTTTGTAATTATATTCCAGATTCAACCCATGAAACAAATAATAATTTATTATGTTTTATATTAATTGTTGGATTAATTTTAATTGATAATATTAGTTCTCATATATATATTTATGTTTGTATGAATGAATGAATGAATGCATGTATTACTAAAAATGTTCATTATAAAAACGTTCACCAATTATCACTCCACATTGAAATTTAGTAAAAAATAAGAATCCATTTTATAAAATGATTATAAAAATAATGTATAGGTAAAATAACTTTAACCCCAACACCTAATATGTATTTTCTTCCCTGAGTAAAAAATTCATGACAATATCCCCCCTTAAAAAATTAATTCATGCATTGATTTTAATAAAGACAATTGGGTTAAAAGTGATTTAGGTTTAAAAATTGTTGTAAATGAATAAGCTTCTTCATGACTCAAATTTATCTTACAAAGGATAGAAATGTATGGTGGTATGAAAGGAAATAAATAGGTAATAAATTTTAAAAACTAATATGATCTCTATTATGTTTATTTTATTTTCTCTTATTTTATATTTGAAAAATAATATAAATGTATATTCTAGATTCTTGTTGAGTAATCTAGAAAATAAATAAAATTTCAATGAATATTTCAATAGGTTTAATATTATAGGTTGGGTGGGTAAGAAAATTTTCAAATCATTCTTGAAATTTATAAAAATGAGATATATTAAACAAATAGAAATAAAACATAATAAATGAAAATTAATTATATGAAAAGATATATCTACTAGGTAACACAAAATGTTTAAATTAATTTAAGAATATAAAAGATGATAATTTAGAATGTACTTAACCCTTAAGGGTATTCAAAGACCATTTTTCTCTAGAAATAGGATAATGTAAAATGTGGATGCATTTGGAGAAACTGAGATAAGAAATAAATGAGGTTTTAAAAAAATTCAATTGGGTAGATATGATTGACGGTGCATTGTTGGAAGGAATATATATTCATCACATTCATTATTTCATTAAACTATGATCCTAAAGAATCAATATATATAGTTATATATATTCAAATCATGCTCAGAGTATTACATAAAAATTGTAGTCACTTTGTACCCTATGAAGAGATAATATCAGTCTCTTCAAGTACTATACAAGGTATAAGAAAATCTATTGAAGAATATATGGGTAGATCAATAGTTTAGTGTGTAGGTGGTATGTATGCTCTAAAAGTATCTATTAACAAGGCCCCTCCTATCTCCTAGAACATAAACATAATTATTTATACCACAGTCTCCTGTGACGGGATCAGTCTCATTCTTGGATGGGGATAGGCTGAAAATTTATATGGAGTCTGGTACTATCTCTATATTAGATGTGTAAAGGAAATGAAAATAACCTTTATCCCTTTATGGAATATAATTGTAATATCTATCCATACCAAGAGTGTATTTCACTTAACCATGGGTAGGGAGACAGATGGGCAGTCTAAATTAGGCGAAGGTGTGGTAGAATATGATGACATAAAATATATAAGTACAAATGAATTGATGTTTTTCCGATGCTGGGGTTAATATTCTAGGTTTAGGAAATCACTATGGATATTGGGATTTAACTCATTTTCCAAAATTATAGGTGTTGGTTATTCAATAAAAATATATGTATATAATACATGTGACAGAATATGTTACACCTAAATTTTTTGGCTACGTTTCTTCTTCTTCATCCTCATAGGTTGAGTGTATATATCTATAACATATTCATGACTTTTTAGTGCATGAATATTCCCACATGGTTTCATTACTTTTAATCCATTTTGAATGGATTAAATATATTTAATTCAAGGATATAATTTAATGACTATGTACAAAAAATTTAACATATTCAAATATATTGAATATGGATGATGTGTTTCCTTAAATAAAACACTTAATGATGGATATTTAAAAGAATGAGATACCTCCTATTGGATAAAACCAATTGTATAATAATATCATGATACTGAATTCATATCAAGAAATAGTTTTCTTAGTGTGTGAAGGTGACATAAATCATTCTACATTTAATGATCCTCAAGACAATTTTTGGGTTTCTTTTTCAAGTTTAGTCCCCTTAGATGCAGGAGCCTTACATCAGCTATTAAGGGGGTCTTTATAAAGCACAAAACAAAGATTCAATTATGTATTACACATCACTTAATATATACGTTGTTTATGTTATTTATCTCAGTTACATATTGATTCTATTTATGATAGATTAGTCATGTATATGGTTTATATTTAGCTGTGTCTGTTCATATAATGAACTTTGAAAACCCATCAATGGTATCAAAGTCTTCTTCCTCATCAAATCAATGTGTTTCTCCCACTGTGAAATGAAGAACATGATTTATGAATTTATAGATTGTTTTTCCTATATAGATGTTATGTTATAGGATAATTTAATGTTAGTATAACCACTCAAGGTTACATCATACAGTTGACATAACATGTAGGGAAATGTTCTACTTATATTAAGAAGATAACACAGCTTATTTCACTACCGCTGGAAGATAAGGCATAAAAGTTTCCTTTTCATTTATATTTTTTTTATAAATAATGGATTATGAAATTTTGGAATATTTAAAAAATTTATATTTTTTTTATAAATAAATAAAATATAGAATTTTATGGTTAATCTTTTTATTGTTTTCAAAAAAATTATTATAAATATTCCATTAATATTAAAGTGTTAACATTGATAATTATTTTCAAATTTAAATGGTTTATAAAATGTTTATAAATCATAGTTTAATGTATTTTACCTCTGATGATATTATATGGTATTCCTTGCAATCATGAAATGAAGTGTTTATTAAGAAATTATAATGGTATTTTATAAATAATTTATAAATCACACAAATATGTCCAGAATATAAACGTGTTTACACATAAAATTATGCAATGTTCATAGTTAGTAAATTTGATTTTTTTGAATAAAATGATACTTTATTTAAGATATTATTTTGACCTCATAAAATGTGTTTTGATAATAATTTTTTTAGGGTTTAAATAATTTTTAAATATGTGATATTAAGATTTTTTTGAATAGTTAACATAATAGAAATTTTATTATAATATGTCTATAATTCGTGACAATATAAATATTTAAAGTGAAATTACTTGTAATTAATAATATGAATGAGTTAATATTGGAAATGAATGTAATGTTTTTACATCCAGGATAATAAAAATTTGTTTAAGATTTAATGAGATTAATATGAATGTGATTTATATTATTCTGGAAATACATTTAAGTTTTGAAAAACTTATATTTTATAAATATGTTTCTCCCTACGCTATCCATGGGTGGTACGAGTGGGTTGGGGTTTGGGGCATGGTCGTCGGTCAAGTCCCCAAGACAATAAATTTACTTGAACATTCTTTATAGAATGCGTGATATACTGTTGGTAGTTATACCTAAATATAGTATAATGTATTTAATAAATATTATATATATTATTTAATTTGTTCTTTAATAAAAATATATTTTATAATATTATATTAAATATGAAGTTCTTTCTATATTTATCTTATAGTCTATAATATAATTATATATGAATCATTCATTGATTTTTATATCATGTTTAAATTTATGAAATATTCATTTATTCAATTTTCATCAATTAATTCATGCTTATAAATTGTTTATAGAATATAAATTATACATATACTTTATTTATGTGATAAATTTATTCTAGGAGATAGATCCCTGCATTACAAGAAAGGTTGGCCTCTATAATTTTTTTTCTCATCTACCACAACCTCAATTTGATTTATAGTTATTATATTAAGAATATTTCTTTAATATATATTTGTTGTATTAGGTATTATAAAATCAGGTGTAGAATTATCTCTTGATTAAAGTCTCCCTGGGTAGTAGGACTTGAAGTTGGACCACCCACCGACCTGAAGGCTTATGCCTTGTTATAGAAAGGTGATGGCTCAACTATATTTCTCGCTAGGCTTACTCATTTAGATAATTTCTATATCATATAACTCTATGCCTTTATATTAATAGTTAGTGTACATTGTGTGTAAAGATAAATTTGGATATGTATGAATATATATGGATTATATTTTTTGGATGAGTAAAAAAACTTGTGGGTTTTGTAAAGAGTTAAACCCTAATGTGGTGTTAGCACATTAATTTTCTAGATATAAAAATGAACACAACATGAGAATATAAATATAAAATTAGATTCAATTTGTTATAAATTTAATATTCATTTGTTGTATATTAAGTTGGAGATACATCTAAGAAAACCCATCAAATACTTAGTGTGAGGTTTCATCCCAAATGAAAATTATTAAGACCTTAATTATAGAACTTGGAGTTTCATATCAAATCAAAGGGTCCTTGGATTATATTGTGTAAGGTAAGATAATGATGACTTAATTTTTATTATTCAGTTGGGTAGTTTCACGCAAAAGAAGAGAGCCCTTGTATTGTATTTTGTTAGATTATTTTGACATTTTTTTTGGGTTACACTTACCTATGAGTGCCCAAGGGTTGGTATTCTAGATGAATAGAGTTGAATATTATCCACATGTTGGATAAGGGAAACGTGTTTCCCCAAAAATATCCAGGAGTTAAATCTATTGTTATTGGAATAATAACCTACCTAAATATCTGAAGTGATGAGTTTCACACCCAATTAGAGTAATTTCTTAGTGAAATATAAATCATGTCTCACTAATTTGAAATGATGCAGGTGGACATAATTCAGGTAACATTATTTTATTGACATTTTTCAATTCATTGGGAGTAAACTATTCTATAAGGTATGAAATTGGAATAATTAATGGTCTTAAAAGAAACATTATCCAGGTATCACTTGAAACTCAGAAGTATATATATGGATTAATATTTGGTTTAGGTGAATATTACGCTTCCATTTAATTTGATCAAACTAGAAGCAATATAAAAGAGTGATGGGAAAGGCTGGAATTAAAGGAAATTATATTAATATATATTTCACTATAATACAATATTTACTATAACATACAAGTATATAAAACCATAGTGAAGATGATGAATGATTTGGAATACATGTATGGGCTACTTAAAACTATTAATAAGGTATTAATAATGGGGTTGTTATTCATCATGGGGATGTTAGAAGTAGAACTAGCTACTGATCATGTGAATGAAATTAACATGATTAAAAGTATGATAAAATTAGTTAAATTTAAGTTAATTGAAGATGTGTGGGCTTTATTATTACTGTTTTCTTAACCAAATTCATGGAATGTGATGGTCACCCCTACACTTAATTCTTTTAGGATTACCTACTTAGTGTTTTTGGATGATAGAGATCACATTCCTAATAAAGATCTCAAATGGATGAAAGTCCAGGAATATACCAAAATGATACATAACATGGAAGGCAGAAGATATTCCTCTTATAAACAGGTTATAAGAAATTATATGATCATTCAAGAGAGATATATCGAAGAAAATCAACTTGGATCAGACTTGTAAGTTGGTATCATAGAATGATGGGGCACTTAAATATTGTTGGTATCATAGGGTGAATTCCATAAGGGGTGATTTTTTAAATTTCAAGTTCCATTAATTTTATTTCTAAAGGTAATAATTTGTTAATATTGGGTGTTAATATTACATTGGAATCTTGGTTCATTGATTTTGGGGATTCATTCCATTCTATACCTGAGAGGGGATGCATGGAGAAATATGTTTCTAAAAGATTTATTAAAGTTCATCCATCCAATTATAATACTTTTGAGATCATGGATAGTGGCGATGTTAAGGTTTGAATATTTTAAAAAATATTATTGGAGTGAGATGGTGTTTAAAACATATCAAGTTTATGGAAGAATATAACTTATATGGTCAACTGGATGAAGATGTATTCAGAATAAGCTTTAAAAATGGAGTGTGTCAGATTACTCATGGTTCCAATGAGTCACCTAGCCCCACAATCTTGGTTCCAACAGTAAAAACACATTCTTTAAACACCAAATTTGATATAAAGTGAGATGAACTTACCTTTATTTTACAACATTACCATAAGATAAACATTACAAATCATAAATCACATCAGTAACCCCAGAATGAAAGGTACATGCTCTTTAAAGAGAAACAATAGAATCAACTTATTTTACAAAACTTTTGAACATTTTTCCGTAATCAAACCACACTAGAATCCTATCTAGACTACTCATAGTTTATACAGATCTTCATAAAATGGGTAATGTAAACATAAGAAAGGGGTGAGATCAAAACCTAGTAAGGGGAAAAATTATCAACATGAAATCAAGGGTTAGATAATAGTAGTATGAGAAAACATTAGTAGGGGATAAAAATCATACTAAAAAGAACATAGAATAATAATAGTTACCTATAAGGCATCAAGAAGTATATAAAAAGTCAAATGAACATACATTTACCATGATATTTTATTTTCCAATTAAGAGATAATAATCAAGATCCATGGATCATAATTATAGTAATAAAGATATGCCATGTTATAAAAAATGATCATAATAGTAAACTATGGAACCAATAGAGGAGTATAAATGATAGAATAATGGAGAAAGAATCATGAACCATTTCCTATGACATGGTGAAGAAGGATATACTAATTGATTTCCATAGTTCGATAGGCACAACTAATTGATTCATAAAAACATAGTGGAGTAGGAATTAATACAAGATTCCCATAACATAGTGGGAAAGGAATCACTTCCAAACTCCCATAGTGGACTAGGAAACACTTCATAATTATTATATTATAGTTAGAATCAATACCTTATTCCCAAAATTATATAATGAGATATAAATCCTTAACAAATGCAATGGATGGAAATATAATACCCCTAAATTCATAAAAGTTCTCATCTATACATATGTGTTCCATTATAACATGGAAATACTAATACTTCAAACATAACTTATTTAAACCATGTAAAAAGGTGGGTTTCATGAAAAACATTCCTTGAAAATTCCATTGAAATTCCAGTGTAAGAAGTTTACAGATGGCCTATGAATACCCCCTGTAAAACACAAGGGGAATTAAGGATATCTTCATAGATGGAAAATATAATTTAAAATCATTGGACAAAATACTTGAAAAATAATTGGGAATACTAGTTATTAATAGGATTTAAAACTCAATAAAAATGTTTACCTTAAAGTGAAATTTATGATGACGCTAAAACATTTAAAAATTATCCTTTAAATAAAAAAAATGGTTTTTTGAAAAATAATTTTATAATAGAAATACTCTTTCAAATTTTTTATAATAGGACATAAAAACACTTGAATATTTTTTTCTTAAAATATAATCATTTGAAATAACTTTCAAAATAAATAGTTCCTTTAAAAAAATATTATTTTTTAAAAAATAATAATATTTCATTTTATTTATAAAATAATCAAGTGTTAAAATATTTTTAAAAACTATTTTAAATAATAGAAAAGAGTTTTTCAAAGAATAATACTCATATAGTGATAGAAACCATAAAATAAGTTTTTTAAATAATGCTTACCATACTCATTATAGAATAAATTACAGGTAAACTTTAAAGTTATTTTTCAAATAGTGAAGTGATTTTTTTTGAAAAAAATTAATTTAAAAAATATTCTTCAATATAGGATCATTGAAAATTATATAAAATTTTTAGAATAAATTTTGAGTGGGAGATATAAAAATTTGATTTTTTAAGGACATCATACATTTTTAATATGTTGAAATACCTTTATTGAAAACCCAAACAAAGAAAAGTTTTTAAAAAATAATTTTTAAAATACGTGATAGTAAATATGATGGTCAAATTAGAAAACACATTATTATGCTTCAAAATATAAAATTTAATATTTCATGGAAAGGAAAATATAGATAAGGAGGGGAAACAATTGTAAAATAAGACGAGAAATAGTTTCAACAATGATATACTTTTTTGGGAAGAAATTAATCAAGATAAAATATAGAATTTAAAATTAATTATCCCAAGAGTTTATGAGAAATTAATATGAAATAAAATATAGGGTTGGATGAAAATAAGTGAAGAAGAAATAATTTAAATAAGTGACATTTTAACTTAAATAAATGTGATTTGATTTATCAAAATACCGTAGGGATTTAATAACCCTTAAATTGAAAACCCCTAAAAAGGGATCGCATGATAGATTTTTAAATCCCATATATTACATGAAAATTAATTATTCATTTATTCTGACTTCATTAGGTGAAATACTATAATATGGTTCTAGAAAAAGGAAATTGAAATAATCCAATTTCGATGCGTTTAACGATTGAAATGTGGTATTTCAATAAATATATTAAATATTAAAAAAAAATTCAATAATTGTTCAAAATATTAAACATTAATATGAAAATATTTTACCATTATATAAAATTTCTAAATCTTTTATGATATAAATTTTATAATATCATTCACATATGTGAAACAACTCACCCAAACAAGGGTTTGTTATAATGATTTAATGAATCACAAAATATTTTATATAATATTGATATAACTTTTTAGAAAGCATAAAAATTTAATTAATATGATTTAATATAATTGAATTCATTATTTGAACCATTTATGTAGGGTAGTGGAGAAAAGTTAAATGCATCACTCATGGAGGTGGTAGACAGCACATATGTATGATTAACGATTCCATCATTTTTACCAACAAACAAATGTAGTGATAAAGAAACATATCACTTTATGTAGGTAGTAGTCCACACATACACACTATTGATGTTGTTTTATTTCTATTAGTGAACATAATTGAATGAATAATTGTTGATAAGTTAATATAATGAAATTATTTTATAATAATTACACCAATTTCATCACATTAGTTTGGCTAGAAATTTTTTGGAAGAAGGATATTAAGAAGAAAATACTAAGGGATATTAAATAATGATGTTGATAATTTGGGATTTATCTTAGAAATGACCATAGAAATGGAGGCCTTAGACTAACTTATTGAGAAAAAAAGATTATAAATTTGATACAGGGTTCTAGTATCATAATTTATTTTAGTTTTATAGTGAATTTAAAAGGGATAAGTGTTGCATGAAGTTGGGGATTTTATCCCCTTTTATAAGTGAAAGTAAGGCTAATTTGGGAAGTACCCATTACATTTAAATAATGGTATATCACCATTCAAGGGTGAAATGATCGAAAAGTTCAAAATAATGAATGGGAGGAGGGTTATACGATCTATCTCGCATCTACACCCTTAGATGTATTTTTTTAAAATATATTAATCTTATCCACAAAGTAAATCTCTTTTTAATATTTTTACTTTTACCATTGTAAGTAGTTTATTAATATCAGTAATTAATTTTACTGTCCAAAATTAAAATTAGACTTATTTATTAATTGAAAAATGGTGATATAAAATATAAAATCTGTTTTCTCAAATAAAATGTCTATTTAATTAAAAATATAATTTTATAATTATCACAGAAGATAAGAAAAAATAGTTTTTAAAAATATGTATTTTTAATATTAAAACTTTTGTGGAAGCTAAAATTATGAATGTTATTAATTTACATGAAATAAGTTGGTTGACTATAATATAAATAATTTTTTATGGATTTTAAATACATCCAAAATTTAATTTTACAATATTTTTTTTATTTAAAATATAATACCAAAACTATTTTTAAATTGGAATAATGTTTTACCAAAGTTTTAAAAATTTAAATAAGTCTTATAGGTTAAAAATAATAATTAAATTGAACAATTTAACACCTAATATACATATATTATTAATTAAAATGTTTAATAAATTTATAATTCTTTCTCATATAATGATAAATTCATAAAATTTACAATTTTGTTAAGAAAATTAATTTTTAACTAATAACTTAGAAATCAATTATTTTAGAAAAATATATAAAATTAATCCTAAGATAATATTGAAATTATTTATCAAATAATGAATTTAATTTTACATATTCAAATTCTAAAATATATAAATTTATATTTTAATTTAAAATAATATAAATAAAAAACTACTTTTATTTTAAAAAATACCTATTAGAAACTTAAGTGTTCTTAATCTTATTTTGTATGAATTTATAATTTATTAAATCCTTTTTATTTACTATATGTTGCATTTATATTTTTCTTAACAATATTTAGCTAATATGTCACGAATCGTTTTATTTTAGTGTTGCATGTATAATAAGATATTAAAATTCATATTAATTTAGATAAATAAAAAATAAAAAATATTTAGGTGATACATCCATGGTTATTGAAATAGGTGTAAAGTATTGTAAGTTGTAGCTGAAGAAGATCATATGGAATAATATTTTTAAGAATGAAAAATTCTGAATGTTAAGATTTATGGCATTTCTATTTTGGGAATCTTAATGAGAAAAACATGCAATTCTTGGTGTCTATGTGTATAAAAAATATTGATCACATGAATTTTATATCATCTGAGCGTTTTATACTCATAAAGAGAATAATTTTTTCAATTAAAATAAATTGAATGATATATAAATTTCTAAAGTTATAACTCATTCACATAGAGTTTTGGATTCCTAAACTAGTTCGTTCCCATTTGGGGTCTTTTACTTTGTTACATTTATATCTTATTCAATATGGAAAGTGTGGGATAACTTCCTTAATAAAAAATATGTGGTGTTCATGGTTTTTATTTTATGGAGATATATTTCATAGAATGTGAATTAAAGTAATATTAAGTGATTAAGGGAAATTTGTTTGTGGAGAATATTGTATCATGGGTTTCTAAAGGTTTTGAAAGAGAAAAGAAATCATGTTTGAGAGTATTTTTTCTAGATTACCAGAATATAGTGGTGTATCCTTATGGATGAATATGAAATTGAATGATAAGGATCAGATCAAGAGACTATATTCTATAATTTCTAAGGATATTTGGGCCAAAGTAGTCAATCTGGTCGCTTAAGTGGTTTACATGTGTCCTTATATTCCATTTGTGTAGGATATTCTATACATCTACTGTAAGAACCCGGTTCTTATTCTTGAGGTACATGTTTCTTCTTTTCCTTTTTCTTTAAGTGTTTTTGAGAAAATTAAGAAAATGGGGGAAATCCTATATTTTGTGGGTACACACCATGTACTTTTCCACATGCCGTGTACTTGGGCCATGTGGGATGAGTATATAGTGCGTGTAGCCCTGACGACTATGAAAAGTGTAAAAACCAACTACATGTTGTGTAGTGGGTATTTACATGCCATGTAGTCAATCGGTAGGTGAATAGTAAGGTGGTAGTGGCAGCCACCAATGGAGTGACAGTACACACCGGGTAATCACAATGACACGCTGTGTACTCATGTTGACGGATGAACAGTGCCACGCTGGTGAGAAGATGCCAGAGGAACAGTTTAAAAAATGGTAAGTACACACCCTGTAATTGAGAGTACACACCGTGTATTTTGTTTTTTCCGCTTAAAATGGGCAGTAGCCTACTCTATTCATAGAGGAAGCTTAAAATGCTAGAGGGGAGCTCGAAAGGACGACTGAAGCATTAGAGATCACCCGATCATGTACCAGGAACCCGTTTGCTTTGCTGTTGATCTCATTGAGACCGCATAGGTAAGCCCTCTCTTCTCCTGGTGCTGTTATTTCCAATTTATTCATGAAGGAGAGTTATTTATGTTTGAATGGTAATTATCTTATCCCAAATCTATGTTGTTCTTGGGCGATTCAGGAGGCATCATTCATGTATACCGATCATGGGCGATCGAGGTAGGCGGTCTGGCGTTTAAATTCCAACTACTGTGCATTTTTGTATACCGTTGTGCTACAAACCCATGTTTAGGGTGTCGTATGGCTGAGACCTTGGATGTTTTGAATAAATAGAATTGTATAGGTAATTGAATGTAAATATTAACTACTGTTTGGGATCACTACTTGGATCCAAGACCACCCCTGGGGTGCAATCCTCTTTTTAGCTGTTTGGCCAGGTTACCTGAGGTTATACCGTAAAATTTAGCATCCTTTAATTGCCTTGAGAGAAATTTTATATAATTGCTTACTTATATGTTGGGCTCAGCCTAGTTACTTGCACCTGAGGGCAGTGTACTATTTGTCCTGAGGGCAGTGTTCTATTTAGCCTGAGGGCAGTGTTCTGTTTAGCCTATGGGAAACTCTTTATGCGCCTGTGGGTAGTAGATTCTGTTCCTGAGGGTGACACTTCATACACCTGAGGGAAATATCTGTTATTCATGTGGGTAATTACCTACTGGTTGTGACTCTGATTACCTAAGGGTAAGGTTGTATGTCTGAGGATAGTGGTATCATGAATACTCACTGAGGTGATATTCATATGTTATACCTGCAAAGTTAAAGCACATGATTGGCTTGATTAAATGAATATTAAAATGGAAATAAGACTGGTAGAGTTAGTTACTTTTGAGTACTGCTTAGTTTATTGATTTTTACTACTTCACACTTCTGTTGCACATTTTTCACTGACAGTTGGGCATGAGCCTTTGGTGGGTGCCTACTGGGATTTATTTCTCACACCCTGTTTGGGTCATGTCTTTAGCCCAAACAGACTATATTGCTGCAGGTGTCGACAGGGGAAAGGGCCCCTATACAGGTACATGATTGTTGCTGAGGAGTAGGAGAGTATTGGACCGAGCTTAGGCTTGAGATGCTGCTGAGCTCCTGTTGCACTGTTTTGTTTTGTTTTTGCGGTAACTTGTACTTGAGCTGTATTGTATTGTATTGTAGTGTATCTTGTTCTAGCTATTTTCATAGAATAGTGTCATGCTGCATCTTGATATATATATATATATGACTGCTAGTTATCTTTACATCAGTTGTCCATTTTAGTTGTATATTGTTTACTGCTTCCGCTGTTGTTTGATATTTATCCTTTCCGCTACGCTACAATTTGAAAAATGAGCGAATAGTTTCCCCACTATTAGACCTGGGCCCTTGCTGATAGTCGGTAGCCTATAGTGTTTGGATAAATGTGGTTGAGGTCATGTGACCAACTGGGTTCAGGGCACCCGTTGAGTGGCACCCGGATCCAAGATGTTACAAAGTAGTATCAAAGGAAGTTCTTTTCTTTGACTTACTATTTGGAGCCTTACTCTATGATGGAACATACATGGTAGTTAGTAATAATTTGTACCCGGGAGTAGCTAACCCGTGTAAAAGGAAAATCCAACCTACCTTGTTATTTTAATTATTACTGGTTTTTCAATTTGAAAATTGATTTGATTTTCACTGTTGGGTGATACACTTGTGATTATGCTATTTATATGTTATATGTGGGTTCTATTTAGTTGCAACCTGATGAGATGAGGGTATGCCATCTCATGCATCATTTAGGCACATTCTAGAAACCACATGTCAGGCATCCCTTCCATTCCACGTAGGTGCATTAGAAATTTCATGTTGTTGTGATAGTTGAGGTGCTAGAAAAGCATGCTATTGTGATAGCTGATTTGATAAATACATACTATTTGATAGGGTATAGTTATGTGATGTATTGTAAAATGGACTCCAAACTTTGGGTCATGGGGAGTATGGGCCCTCATTGACCAGAATTTGGTCGATCATTGACCTGTTCACGTTGTTATAACATGTATAAGATGCCAAAATTTGATTTGCAGGGAGTATGGGCCCTCACAGATCAGGATTTGTCACTTAGGTGTTTGTTTCAGTGTTTTTATGGGATCTAGAGTAGTTCTAAGTCATACTGTCTGAAAAATCCAGCATACACGCCGTGTAGTTCTATGGACACACGCCGTGTGTTCTTATCTTTGGGAAGAAATGGAAACTTTATAAGTACATGCCGTGTACCCGCAGTACATGCCGTGTAGTCGCTTCCTGCGTCATAGACTATGTGGGCGGGGACACGAGGGTGGGGAATGGTTCGGGGGACATGCCATGTACCGGATGTAAACACCGTGTAGTGTGTCCGCCGTGTAACTAACAACTAGGATTAAGGAGACCTTAATACATACACGTCGTGTCTACCATGAACACGCCATGTATTCTGACTCAGGTACCTGGTCGTGTCACGAACAACACGAGTCAGTGTTATCCTTCCTAGTACATGCCGTGTCCTCCTGGAACACGCCATGTAGCCGGCCATGTAGCGAGCAACATGGGTTGGTTTGGGGCTTCTTTGTACACACTGTGTCTTTTTGGAACATTCCATGTTGTGTGACCTGGGTACACAGGACATGTCTCGAACAACACGGGCCGGAGAAAGCTTATCAAGAACACACCATGTATCTGTGGGACATTCCATGTCATTTTGTTTTAGGAGAGCCGTTTGCCTTAGCCATGTTGAAGGACCTGGGCAGGGAAGGAGGATTCAATTACACTCCGTGTAGTCTGAGGACACACCATGTGTTTATGGTGTTACACGACCAGTATTAGCTGGAGTACACGCCTATGTGAATAGCTTGCGAAAACAAGCTGTGTAGTTTTTATACATGCCATGTAGTCAAATTTTGTAAATCTTGAATGATTTCTTTTTCTTATTCCATTCTTGGTCTCCTTATTTTCAGTCCTTGTTAATTTTGATCTAAGGCGTGTGTTTGACCTCGTAGAGTCATGCCGCTGGGACTACCACTGGTTGTTCGCCAAGAGAGTGACGACAATTATAATCCTGAGATGGTAGGCCATGGGCTACTAGTTGATCCTCTAGCAGTGCCAAATGTGACTCCAACCGTTATACCAGATGCAGGTGTAGAGGGGAAGTTCCGTGAAGGCTTCATGCGGTTCATGCAGACCTTTCAGGGAGCACCACAGGTCACTACATCTATGGCAGAGCTGACACGTATATTCCTGCAGCTGCATCCGCCTATGTTTTAAGGGGATGACGGACTGCAGGCTGCAAAGTCTTGGATGAGTTCTATGCAGACTATTGTAGAGCATCTTGAGACACCTCCAGGGTGAAGGGTCAAGCTCGCTACATACATGGTGCGTGCTTCTGCCAAGAGGTGGTGGGATGTTACCAACCAGACTGAGCATCACCAAGACATGGCGTGAGAAGATTTTCAGGCAGCCTTCTATGACTTCTTCTTCCGGGAGACACTGAGGGAAGATCGAGCTCGATATTTCATGAATATGCAGTAGGGCGCCATGTTAGTGATGGATTATTCTGCTCGCTTTATCGGGCTACAGTGCTTTGCACCTGTTCTAATAGGTAATGAGACGTTGAGGGCAATATGCTTTGAGGATGGTAATCGATATGACATATGAGCACTGGTGAATGTTTTTAGGTTGCCTATCGTGCATTCTATTGTGAACCAGGCACTGATTACTGAGAGAAACCTATGGAAAGATAGTGGTGTGGGCTAGGGCGGTTCGATGCCAGTTTCAGGTACGATCTCTACCGGTAAGAGGAAGAGGCAGATTGATTTCTCTCATGCTGGCAGTACTAGCAAGAGTAATACTTCAGTCAGCCAGGTCGTGTGCTAATAGTGTGGTAAATAGGGGCACAAGAGACCGTAGTGTCCACATGACCTAGTGGAGTGTCGATCTTGCATCAAGATGTGTCATCTACAACACTTTTGCAGGGCGTTTATACCAGTGGCTAGTGAGAGGGGTTATGTGAAGAATCCGCGTGCAGGAGTAGGACCAGCAACTTCTTACCAGTAAGAAAATTAGGGTATGTCAGGACGTGTAGGTAGAGATGGTGGTTATAGTCATGATAGGTAGACACCAGGATCTCAGAGTCAGCAGGGCGAAACAGCTCAGGGTAGCCAGGTTATGTCGCAGGGCCACAACACTAGGCAGGCATATGCAATGCAATAGACCCAACATGAGAAGGATCCCAGACCTTCTACTATCTGAGGTACTATTCTAGTAGCTTATGTCTCATCTTTAGTACTTTTCAATATAGGTGCTACACATAGCTTTGTATTTGTACCAGTTGTGGAGAGCCTTGGGATCTCTGTTTCTTCTTCTTCTGGTGTTATGATGCTATACACTTCGTTCGGAACTTGAACGGCTGGTGTGCATCAGTCCAAGGAGTTCCCCCTAGAGGATGGTGGGTGTCACTTCCTATGGGACCACTATGTCTTGGAGATGATGAGCTATGATTTCATTCTCAGGATGGACTGGTTGGTACCCGTTCGAGACTTTGTGGATTGCTATCCTCACATGGTGAGTTTCACGTCACCAGAGGGTGGAGAGTTTCTATACAAGGGAAAATGGGATGTTCAGGCGAGTCGAGCTGGAATCGAGCATCGTGGGTGAGGTGGAGTCATAGACCAGATTGCGAGTTTACATCTGGATGATCAGGAGACTTGTTAGACTGATTTTCCTCCACTAGTGGACCGTTTCATGGATGTCTTCTCCTATGAATTTTTAGGTCTACCTTCAGAATGATAGGTGGATTTCTCTATTGATCTTGTTCCAAGAGAAGCACTGGTATCCATTCCTCCTTATAGGATGGATGCACCTGAGTTGCAGGAGATCAAGAGATAGTTAGAGGAGTTGCAGTCAAAGGGTTTCATCCGACCTAGTACTTCTCCTTGGGGTTTGTCGGTCCTTTTTGCGAAGAAGACAGACGATACCCTCAGAATTTGTGTGGATTATCGGAAGCTGAACCAGTTGACGGTCAAGAATCGATATCCCCTACCGAGGATTTATGATCTTTTCAATCAACTTTTATGAGCATGAGTGTTCTCTAAGATTTACTTGAGGTCCAGATATCATTAGTTGCATGTTAGACCATCTGATATACCTCTCACAGCCTTCAAGAGTAGGTATGGTCTATATGAGTACATGGTGATGCCATTCAGACTCACGAACGCGCTAGCAGTTTTCATGGATCTCATGAATCGTGTGTTCCACTCCTATATAGACTCTTTTGTGGTTGTTTTCATATAAGATATCTTGGTGTACTCTCACACTCGACACGACTATGCTACCCATCTTGAGATCATATTGAGTACACTAAGAGAGAACTGACTATATACTATGCTCTCAAAGTGAAACTTTTGGATGGACCAAATACACTTCCTGGGTCATATTATCTTAGAGGCAGGAGATGCATTAGACCCAGAGAAGGTGAGAGATGTAGTTTCCTGGGAGCATCCTATGAACATGTTTGATATATGGAGTTTCTTGGGACTGGATGGTTATTACATGCGTTTTATTCAAGACTTCTCCCGCTTAGTAATGCCATTGAAAGGTTTTAATAAGAAGGGTGTGAAGTTTGTTTAGTCAGAAGCTTGTGAGACAGCCTTTCAAAATCTGAAGGGAAGCCTGACCTCGGCACCAATCCTGATACTTCTAGAGCAAGGGAAGAGCTATACAATCTACTGTGATGCATCACGTATTGGGCTGGGAGCAGTGTTGATGAAGGGTGATTGAGTTGTTGCGTACGAGTCTCAGCAGTTGAGGCCACATGAGAGGAATTACCCAATGCATGCCCTCGAGCTGGATACAGTTGTTCATGCATTGTGCTGTTGGAGACATTATCTCTTGGGAGATCATTTTGTGGTTTTCACTGACCATAATAGTCTTATGTACATCTTTACTCAGCATGACCATAATCTAAGACATCAAAGGTGGGTTGAATACCTTCAATCCTTTGATTTTGATCTTTCCTATACACCTGATAAGGGTAATGCAATAGCTGATGCACTGAGCAGGAAGACTCAGACACAAGCAGTATATGAGGCCAATGGTGAGTGGAAGCTTATAGATTTGATCTCTGAGATGAATTTAGAGGTGAACGATAGTTAGGGGAAAACCTATATTTTGTTTTTTAGCTATGAATTCTACCCTCCTGGATACAGTGAGGATGAGACAACTATCAGATTCATAAGGCCTAGTTCTATGGGAGTTAGTGGCAAGAGAGGACCCTCTTCCTGGTTTGGTGATATGCGATGATGAGATACTGTGTGTCCATAGATAAGTATCGGTTCTAGGAGATATATGCGAGGATTTGATGCGAGAGTTTCATGCTTCAGCTTGGGAAGTGCATTTCAGAGTTACCAAGATGTACCATGACTTGAGATGTCAGTACTGGTGGCTGGGTATGAAGAACTAAGTACCTGGTTTTGTTACGAGATGTTCCACCTTTTAGCAGGTGAAGGCGGAGCATTAGAGGCTAGCTGAACTATTATAGCAATTACCCATTCCGGAATGGAAATGGGATGATGTCATTATGGATTTCATGATAGGGTTTCCGAGGTCACCTCGAGGAAATGATGCCGTGTGGGTCGTTGTGAATAGACTTATGAAGGTATCTCACTTTTTTCCAATCAAGGAGACCTTCGGTGCTAACGACCTTGGGAAACTGTATATCTGAGAGCCCGTACGTCTTTATGGGGTCACTCGTTATATCATTTCAGATAGGGACGCCTATTTTACATCTCATTTCTAGAAGAGTTTTCAGAGAGAACTGGGTACACAAGTGCGTCTGAGCACAACTTACCACACTCAGACTGATGGCCAGTCGTAGTGTATGATATAGGTGATAGAGGACTTGCTGCATGCATACATCCTAGACTTTAGGGGCTCTTGGTAGAAGCACATACCCCTGGTTGAGTTTTCCTATAATAATAGTTTTCAAGCAACTATTGAGATGGAACCATACGTGGCTTTATATGGTAGGCCATGTCGATCAACCTTGTGCTGGATAGAGGTAGGTGAGGCAGCTTTACTGGGGCCACGTCTCATGCAAGAGACTTCAGAGCATGTCCAGTTGATTCAGAAGAGGATGGCTACTTCACAGTCTCGTTAGAAATCTTATGCTAATCGCTGGAGATGACCCTTAGAGTTTGTGATCGGTGATCATGTTTTCTTGTGTTATTTACCGAGGTTGGGACATATGAGAATCAGTAGATAGGGTAGAATTTCACCAAGGTATGTGAGGCCGTTTGAGATTCTGGAGAGAGTTAGGTCTGTTCCCTATCGGTTGCAGTTACGATAGAGGTACCGGGACATGCACGACATCTTCCTTTTATCTCAGCTGCTCCGTTATCACTCAGACCCGTTTCAAATTTTTCAGCCTGAGGAGGTTGAGATACAGGTCAATGCATCCTTTGAGGAGCAACCGATTCATATTGTTGATAGGAGCACGAAGGTTCTCTGAGGCTGGTCAGTTCCTCTCGTACGGGTGCTATGGCAGCATGTCTAAGTGCAGGATGAAATTTGGGAGCAGGAGACCAGCGTACGTGCTCAGTGGCCAGAGTTTTTCTCAACTTTATTTTTACCACCCTTGGAAGAGAACTTCAGGGACGAATTGATTTAAGGGGTAGTTTTTAAGAACCCGGTTATTATTCTTGAGGTACGAGTTTGTTCTTTTCCTTTTTCCTTAACTATTTTTGAGAAAATAAGGAAATGGGGGAAAATCCCAAATTTTGTGGGTACACACCATGTACTTTTTCACACGCCATGTACTTGGGACGTGTGGGATGAGTACACAGGGAGTGTAGCCCTGTCGACAATGAAAGGTGTAAAAACCAACTACACGCTGTGTAGTGGGTATTTACATGCCATGTAGTTAGTCGGCAGGTGAATAGTAAGGTAGTGGAGGCAGCTTCCAGCAGAGCGATAGTACACACCGTGTAATCATGAAGACACGCTGTGTAATCATGTCGATGGATGAAAAGCACCACACTGGAGAGAAGCTGCCAGAGGAACAATTTAAAAAATTGAAAGTACAGGCGGTGTACTTGAGAGTACCCACCGTTTATTTTGTTTTTTCCTCTTAAAAAGGGCAGTAGCCTCCTCTGTTCATAGAGGAAGCTTAGAATTCCGGAGGGGATCTCAAAAGGATGGTCGGAGCTTTGGAGATCACCCGATCGTGTACCAGGAACCCGTTTCCTTCACCGTTGATCTAATTGGGACTGTACGGGTAAGCCCTCTCTTATCCTGGCGTTGTTCTTTCCAATTCTTTCCCAGGTGAGAGTTATTTACATTTGAATGGAAATTCTCTTATTGTAGATCTATGTAATTCTTGGGAGATTTGGGAGGCATCGTTTATGTATACCGATCAAGGGCGATAGAGGTAGGTGGTCTAGTGTTTAAATTCCAACTACTATGAGTTTTTGTGTACCTTTGTGCTATGAACCCATGTTTGGGGTGTCGTATGGCTGAGGGCTTGGCTGTTTTGAATACCTAGAACTGTATAGGTAATTGAATGTAATTATTAACTGCTATTTGGGATCACTGCTTGGATCTAGGACCACCCCTGGGGTGCGTTCCTCGGTTTAGCCATTTGGCCAGGTTACCTAAGGGTATACTGTTAAATTTAGCATGCTTTCATTGCCTTGAGAGGAATTGTATATAATTTCTTACTTATATGTTAGGCTCATCCCAGTTACTTATGCCTGAGGGCAGTGTTCTATTTGGCATGAGGGCAATGTTCTGTTTAGCTTGAGGGCAATGTTCTATTTATCCTAAGGGCAAATCCTTTCGTGCCTATGGGAAGTAGATTCTGTCCCTAAGGGAGACACTTCATACGCCTTAGGGAAATATCTATTTTTCCTGTGCTCAATTACCTATGGTTTGTGACTCTAATTACCTGAGGATAATGTTGTATGTCTAAGGACAGTGGTATCATGAATACTCACCGAGGTGATTTTTATATTTTATACCTTCCAAGTTAAAGCACAGGCTTGGAATGATTAAATGAATATTAAAATGGAAATAATACTGGTAGAGTTAGTTACTTTTGAGTAATGCTTAGTTTATTACTTTTTACTACTACACACTGTTGTTGCAAATTTTTCACTGACAGTTGGGCACGATCCTTTGGTGGGTGCCTACTGGGATTTATTTCTCACACCCTATTTGGGTCATATCTTCGGCCCAAACAGACTATATTGCTACAGGGGTCGATAAGGGAAAGGGTCCCTATACAGGTACATGATTGTTGTAGAGGAGCAGGAGAGCATGAGACCGAGCTTAGGATTGCGATGCTGTTGAGCTCCTGTTGCACTGTTTTGTTTTGTTTTTGCTGTACCTTGTACTTGAGCTGTATTGTATTGTAGTGCAGTGTATCCTGTTCTAGCTGTTTTCATAGAATAGTTACATGCTGCGTCTGGATATATATATATATATATGACTTCAGGTTCTCTTTACTGTAGTTGTCCATTTTAGTTATATACTATTTACTACTTCCGCTATTGTATCTTATTTATCCTTTCTACTGCGCTACACTTTAACAAATGAGGGCATAGTTTTCCCACTATCAGACCTGGGCCCTCACTGCAAGTCGGCAGCCTCTGGAGTTTGGGGAATTGCACTTGAGGTCATGTGAACAACCGGTTTCGGGGCACCCGTTGAGTGGCACCCAGATCCAGGATGTTACATCTATGGTCTAAAAAACCATCAAAAGGTACAAATATCAATTCTTTTTAATTATTTCACATGTAAATATTTTGACTAACACATAGGAAAAACTCTAAAAAAATTATGAAGCATGATTCTTTGTATTTTATGATGAGGAAGACACTATTTTCCAAATTTTGAATAATAAATCTCAAAATATATTTAGAAGGAAAAATGTTCTCTTCAAAGAGAGGGTTTTTTGGGATGAATCAAACTTGATGGAAAATATAGTTGAGTATAAATAATTAACATATAACATCCAAGCAGACCTGATTGGATATTCCAGAATTACCAAAGTTTTGAAAATTTCTAGGAGCATAGAATGTCTATGGGAATCAGTTTTTATAGAAGAAGTTCCATATATCATGGGAATTTTTGAATCTTGTGGTCGAGTATTGATAGTTGAAGTTCTAGAAGAAGTAATTTCTAAAATATTATAATATAAGTTGAGTTGTAGAGATATTATTGATGTAGAAACCATTATAGAGGCCCAGAAATGATTTTCATTACATTCTCATTATGGATAGAGGATATAAAAAGAGCCTAAAAAAATTATCTAGGATATTTGATTATAGATAGTAGGAGTTAGCCATGAAATATTAAATGGATTCATTGGTTGCAAATGAAACATGTGAACTAATAGAATTACCAAATGGGAGGAAATTGATGCAGAATAAATTCGTCTTCCATTTGAAATTAAAAACTGATGATAGGATGATATAGAAGGCTTAGTTTCTTGTCAATGGGGTTTACTTGAAGGATGGATTTTACGTATTTGAAAAATTCACCTATTATGTAAAATAAAACTACCTTGATGGTGATGAATCTATAAATTTATGATAGATTTCATCTAGAGTAGATGAATATGAATATAGTGAATCTTAAGTGTGATTTGGAGGACGAAATATTTTGGAATAAACCAGATGGTTTTTTGGAGAAACAGAACAATGAAATAACGTGTAAAGTAAAATGGGGACTTTATGGATTGACGCATGTTCTACGGATATTGAACTATATATTCTATACCTTTATTGATAAAAATTGGTTTTTATAGAGAAAATCATATAATTAATTCTATTAGAGGGTTATCAAGTATGGGAATTTAATCATCCTTGTCTTGCATGAGGATGAAATTTTCCTAATGCGTTCATATATTGAATAGATTCATGAGAAAAAAGTAGATTTGTTTTAAAATTTTTAGAAGAAAGATATTTAGGAAGCCAAATTTTTTTAGGGATGTGGATTGAGGGAGAACATAATATTTGAATCATGGGTTTTTAAAAAAGGAATACATATTTTAGGATATAAAGGGATTCATAATGACCTTATATAAGTTTGTGTCAACCCCATTGGCTGGATAGTTTAATTATCTAAATAGAAATCACCAAAAAACAAAATATGTGGATAATTACACGAAGAAAGTTATTTTTTTATTAGTTTTTTGTTGTTTGATGTACTATATTTTAGGTATAAATTTGTAATTTTTATTTTTAGTGGGAGTTATCCATATGTTTAATATGAATCCATGAAATTAGTGCAAAGAATTAATTATGTGGATTATTATATATCTTAAATGTTCTAAATATATAGACTTTTGTTTCATAGCATATCGTCTCTTTTAAGTTTACCAGGATATGAAATTTTGAGGAGATATGAATACATAGAAGAGTATGACATTCCTTCTGTTTAAGTTTAGAGGTTCAACCATAAGTTTGATGTATAGTTTGTAGTCCGTTATAAAATTGACCATATTAGAAGTAAAATATATGGTTACCATGAATGTTTAGAAAAAAATTTAATAGAAAAAGTGTTTTTGGAGGGTATTAAAAGATGTCAGTAAAGTGGGTTTTTATTCTATGAAAATGAGGGTGAAATTTATTTGGTTAAAAATATGATGTTACAATGATCAAAAGAACATAGCGACTTGAAATATTATTTCATCTAGAATATCATAGAGGATAGGGTTTGGGAGATGGGGAAGATTAGTGGAAGTTATAGTATTTCTGACATGTTTAGCAAGGATATATTTATATAATAACTGATGTAATATTGTTCCTCAGTAGGAATTAAGTTCCAGAAATGTAGAATGATTGAAATTTTCCTGGTGTTTTTTGTTTATATGGTTTCTTTATATTAGTTTTGAAGTGTATTATTGTTAAGATGTGATGTTTCTTTGAACATTTGATTCAATATTCTTAGAAGGAGAAACTTTCATACATTTAATTCATTTTGATAAAGACTCACTGTATTATAAGTTTAGAGAATGAATTGGTTTGTATGTTTTGTTTTAGAACATTGAGTACCAGAGTTTATCATCTTGATTACGGATGAGAATAATTTATGACCCGAGAATGGGTAAAAAATGAGGATTTTTAACGTTTTCAAATTTGTCATTAAAAGAACACATGAGGGTTTCTAGAAGTTTAGTATGGGGATACGTAAGGGTTTCCAAATTAGCTACCTAAAATTTAATTGATCATCTCACATGAAGTTTGTGGTTAGGAAAGAGACAATTATGGGTAATCAGAGGTTACAATGACCTAAAGTGGCCTCCCTATAATTTTCAAAGGATAGGGGAACCAATTTATTAGATATACCCCACAATTAAGGAGAGACGGTACTCACTTGTACATGTTTTAATTGAATTACTATGACAATATGATACTTGATATTATTTTTCTATTGTGATTATAATATTTATAATTTCATAAAATTAATGGAATCATTAGAGTTCTACAATGGATATAGAAATAATAACCAAATCACATAAATATTTTCTTTCCATTTCTTGTTTTATTTATTTTTGACTTTAATTTTTGTTATCATGAGTTTTGTTTTTTGAGTTTTTGTGGTATTTGAATCACTACAGTGGATTAGGTGTAGTTGGAATAATTTTTTTTAGTGCATTAGTTCCACATGGTTCTTTGGTTATAGTATGTTCCCAATATTTATTCTAAACTTGAAGCTTCTCGTGTTTTTTCTTCTAGTGATTGGTTGTTCTAAACCTGAAAAAAACTAGGAAATATAGAAAGAATTGTTCTATTTACCTTGAATACCACCAAATGTGGATAGAAATAATATTCTATAAAAAACTATAGACTGGGTATTCTCTCCGTTTGATATTGGTGAGAGTCTCCATGTCACCAATAGGGACCAAACCACTATACTCATGGCAATAAAAAAATGAAATGTTTTAAGACAGTAGTGAATGAAGTGACCAGTAAGGGAAATGATGCTCATGATATTTTATGAGGTATGAGAATACATGAAATCTAATTTATTAATCTCTGACCACACATATATCATATTATGGAACTTGGTTTTGAAAAGTTATTCAACAAGTGTATGAGTGAAAATAAAAGTTTAAAACTACACCCGTGACCAAATTCACTCATGGTGAGCGTATAATTCTTATGTCCCTAGTAGAAATAGATAAGGTCATATATTGTTTATGAGATATATAAACTGTAACTCTAAAATGTAGATTATTCATGAACTCAATGAATAACTCATGTTATGTAGGGGTATTAACCTAGAATAACAATATATGATGTACGTTATTTGAGATTAGAGTTATCCCATCTATGATATCCAACTTCTTAGTATTGGTCTGGTTTAAGATGATGATTATGTGACTTAAATTATATTGAATATAGGATATATATCAATTAAATAATATTGTACTTTATGATATGGTTATATTGTATTGTATAAAATAAATAAAACCATGTCATGTTGTATTCCCTAGTATTGTATAATATAAAAGTGATATAGAAATATTGAAACACTTACATACATATATCATTGTGTAAAAAATAGGATAATGGTTTCATAGGGATTATGTTTATCCCAAAAATAGAAAAAAATAAAAAACCCATTTGACCCAAAATCTATCTATACATTTGGATTGAATAATAAAATTATGAAATGATTTAATTCCATTTTTATTAACATGACTCATCCACATGAGTTTGATAATGATCTTTGAGAAGTAACTAAAAGTCTTTTTCATCTTAGAGTGTCCATGGGTAGAATGAATCTCATAATTCTTTATATGAATGTATATCTTTTCTATAGTTTTATAGAATATTTTTCAATCGTTTGACAAAACAAGAGCTAAATATTTTTAGCTTTTAAGAGTTCTAATGGGAGTCTCCCTCCGATTATATGAGGACCAAACCACCTTTATATATTCCTTATGAACTCAAATGGTTAGAAAATATTGACCAATCATTTATTAAAACACTCTAACATTTAAAAATTATTTTAAATTTTTTATTTAATCCCATTAGTTTCCTTTTAATTCTTTAATGATTAAAAAAAGTGTAAACTCATCAAACTCATGATAAAATGATGAACAACCCATCATGATATCATTTCCCATGATAAGATGTTTGATCATATGTATTATCATATAATACATGAATTATAACATAAGTAATCTCATTATATCTTAGTACACTCAATGAAGAACCGTGATATGTTATAAGACACCATTCCATGGGTTGGCCTTTAGTGAATAATACCAATAATATCTATTTTACACTAAATCCATATAGACTAGGCACACATTTACCTTATGTCACATCATATATACTAAATTGGGAAATAATATATAAACAAATTTCTAGATATATTCCAAAAATACATTTTTTAGAAATGACATCATATATTTAATATTATGCCAAATAATATAGTGAGATTTGTAAACAACTATCAAGAACTTCTTCCAGATATCCTTTAAATGCCTTCTAGGGTAGCTCTAAATGTTTCTTAAACTTGTTCCTTATTTCCCCAAAAAAACCTATAACCCAAAATTCTTTTATTTTAGTGACCCAAATTATGAATGACTAAATCAATAGATGTAACTAAAGAGTTCCCTGTAATAAATCATCAACCCTACTTAAGCTACATGGGGACCTGGTGTGATCCTTATAAAATTTTTTTGTCTCCATACTTGTTTCCACTAATATTTTCAAATAAAATTATATATAATTATATGATCTATTTCTCTAAGATATTTAGTCACCACAAAAAAATATTATTTTAATCCCATATAGCCTACTCGTTCGCTCTAAATTATAAAATTATAGATTGACCTGGTCAATGAATATATTTCATATCATTCATATAATTATATGAGGTTGTCATATTCCCCTAATCTAGGTTGGGATGTATATCACATGTATCTTATATAAGTATGACCATATATTTCCTCAGTCATTCTCAATATTGGATATAAATTTTATACTCCCAATATAAGAGGAAACATCACATTGTTGACATACATCAACTAATGAAATGATAAAATTCATGGACAACCACCCCCTGATTAGCTATCCCTAAATGAGTATGTAATAAAGGTATCAAGGTTTCATGGTTTTCATTTTTGGTATCTTAAAAATGTTATGTCTTTAGATTAAATATGAAACATTCACCCTTGTTATGACATACACACAATTTATGACATTCCATGTGATATACCTTGCAGGTCATCCAACACAAAAAATACACATTTGTGTATCATGAGCAGATTTAATATCTGACTGAAAGTAAATTTTCTATTTTTAAAACACTTTTAAATAAAAAGTGAGAAACCAAAAATTCACCCAGGTACAACACTAAAATAAACCATATTATTGTTGAAAGATAGATTGAGCCTACCAGGAGCATTTTCCGAAAATAACTTTCAAGAAAGGGTTGGTACCTGTAAGTCTGGATCATCTATTATTAGATATTCAGAGTGTGTTTCTAGATAATCCCAAGTATTCAGGTCATCATCTATGTTTATATTCCTATCATTGAACCCTATGATCAATATAAGATCTTTCTTTTCAATCCATGCGATTTTCTCACTATTAATGTTCAAACATATCATTCTTTCCATGATCTTCATCACTTCATCTTGTGTGGAGTTAATCAAAATATATTTTTTCCATTAATTCTTATCCTAAATGCATAAGCAATTCTAGAGCTTTCTCAAGTTTGGAAAAATCTTCCTGCTACTGTCCTGATGAAATGACCACAATGTCCTCCTCCAACTTCACGTCCTAAATATGAAATAGAGACTCACTTTGTTGATCCCCTACCTTCTCTTCTGCATCCCCTTGGGAAACCAACAGGACATACGATAGATCATTCCATTTTAAAACCTCTTTGTCTTCAACTATTGCCCTAGGATCTCCATTATATTGATATTTCTTACTACCTTCCATTGTCTACTGTTTTTTCACCTTGGTTTCACAACATTTTTTAGATGATAATGTCTCCATTGGTCTAGGAAGGCATGTGTACGTCCTTTAGTTTTCTTCTTATTACTGACAATGAAACTACTAAGATCCCTATTTTCATATTTTCTCTCTTCCTACTTGGGCTGTTAAGACCCTTAATGTATTCTCCCATTTCTTTTTCATATGAGGTTTTACCTATTGACTCTACTCTAGGGTGGAATTTGGTGATGCACTCTACTTGACCATCGTTACAAAGCAATCAAAACAGTTATTCAAATTAAGACAGGATGTGGTCATTCTTGGTTTGGACACATGTTTGTCATACAATATACTATCAGATCCAAATCTTGGTTCTACCAAGTCTTGACCATCTTTAAAGATTCCCTCACCAGTCAGTTGTGTCACTTTTTTTTGGGGTTGATACCACTACCTGCTCACACAACCAACGGTTAAGAGTAAGGACTAGAATTTAGTGTTCCATGAAAACTAACCTCACCACTTCCCACTGAGCTATAGGGGGCTTGTTCTGCAACCTAGGGAACTCCTAGACCCATTATCAAGTGATTGAAAATATCCTCCACCTTAGGGTTAACCTCTATTCTCTTATCATGTACCATCTCTTCCTTTGGTTGATCCTTGGAGACACCTAGTAATGATGTCTCTATCGAACCTTCACCATATCCGGTGACCAAACTATTATCACTGCCTCAAGGGCCTATATTTATCTTAGTTCAACACCTATATGTTATCCAAGCATTACCCAATTTCTTGCTAGTAGAGTAATAATCTGACCATGACTCGAAAACAGCTGGTTATTTCCAAAGGAGTTCTTCCCCAACTAGAATCTATACAAAATTGGATGGCCTTCTAGAAACATCTAATTCCACTCATATTTGAGGTTGGAGGGAATGGAAAACTGACCTAGTTCTATTTTCAAATAAAATATATCATCTGACTAAATTTTTTAACATATGCAATTTTTAAGGATTGTGAAATTATAATAGACGTTCAGGTAGACTAACCTAAATTTCCATTGTTAGTACATCACACTTCATATGAAAGTTGAAGGACCACCTAAAGAGAAAGTATCCAGATACTTTGAATATGCGAGGAGCACCAGACCATGTATTGATCAACTAAACCTCCATTTAAAACCAATTCATGATGTGTTTTTTGTCATGTAATCCCACCATCTCACAATCTTATAAATACATAAAACCAAAAACATAATTGTCAAAAGAATACACTAAAGGATGTAACTATTTAAACGACACAATCCAAATTAGGTTCATAAGAGATGCAGCTTCATCAAATTCAATAGATGATATTATAAGATTAGGGAATCCTTTGAATAGATCTAGAAATTTCAGGTTGAGCCGAATTTGGGGAAAGGGAAGAAATAATGACAAAGTACAATTTGTATTTTCTTATAAAATGATATATTTTATACTCATAAACTCCTTCAAGAAATCTAAAGAAACCATATGTAATTTCCTATCTAATCAAATATTATATGATAAACCACCTAGGATGACTTATATTTTCTATTATTTTAGTGTTTTATAAAACTCATTGCATATTTTTTTAATTTCATCCATATATCTATGGGAACATTATATTAAAACCTCCATTTAAACACCTTTAGTGATTAAAATATATAAGGAATGGTTTCTTGATTAATGGTGAGACTATGAATACTATTTCAAATGTTTAACTCTTTAAAACCAAGTGTTTAAAACATTTTTACATTATAACATTGAATTTTGGGATTACATTAACTTCCTTTTTCTTTTTAAAACTGTTTCTATGTTTAAGATCATCATTATTCATGAAAATTTTCCGTTAAAAATTTCTTTCAGATCCTTTGGTATCGAAATAAAACTCTCTAAATTATTATTATTTTGAAAAATTTATGGAACAATTTTAGGATATAAAGTAAAATTCACTTCATTATGGTAACAAAATATAACAATTTTCATTTCTCTTTACAAATATACATGCAACTATTTTATAATATAGAGTTAAATCCACCTTCAATTTCATAGGTTTATCCTTTTTTTGTTATACTTGAACTCCTATAAGTCCATATATACTCACAATATAATTTTATAATTTATATAGTATTTAATATCCCATGGTATGTTACACAAACTATTTTGTTATGAAATAACACTAATTTCCTTTACTGGGATAATCAGAACCAAATTTTTTTTACTTTATTCTGATTTTTTATTTTTTTCACCAAATAATTAATATAAATCTTTGTAAAACAATATATTTTCCGAAATTTTGAATAATTTGGAATTCAATGTTGAAATGGCTTATAGAAATGGTTTTAATTGATTTATTTATTTTTAGAGTTAATTTGAAAAATTCACATAATGATATTCATTTTAAATTTTGGTGTGATTTTGAATTTATTTTGAATTCAACATAATTTTTTTAAATGTTAATTATTATTTGTGAATTAATTGAACAATACAAAATTTATTTAGTATTTTCAACTATTTACTAAGATAAATATGCTACTATGTAACATTAAATGAAAAAATTGAAGGTATAGGTGTGATTAAAATAATGTCCAAGTCACTGTGTAACATTAAACTAAAAAGAAGTTGCCTTATATATGATTAAATAAAGGGTAATAAACTAATTTATGATTAAATATATGTTTCCCTAATGTAATGGGATAACAATTTGACTCAAATTAGTTCTGAATCAGATTAAATTCCATGCCTAATAGTTTTGGAGAAATGTTTTATCATGATTGTGCGCTATGTCAGAATAAATATAGAGTGTAGAGATCATATAATAATGAATTAATTATATATGATAAATATATATACGATTTTTATTAGGAAAATTATCTTTTATTTTCTAATTTTGTTTGTTATTTTTTAATGGTAGTAAAGTCTATCATTTCGGATTTCAATGGGTTTTGATGATTTTGGTAGTTTTACAAAGAATTTTACTAAAGACCAATATTTTAGAAAAGGTAAGGACTATACATAAAGGTTTATTATAATTCATGTTAATGATTTTCGAATTATTATAGTAATATAAAAAATTTCCTAATTAGAACTGATATATAAGTGATCTTGTTACATTTGTAAGAGATATATCTAGTGGATGAGATTCTTTTTTTTTCAAAATGGATAAGGTTGATATAGGGGAGTATATAACTCCTTGACCGATGATTTAATGTTTTAAAACATGTAAAAAATTTATAAATAAATGTAATTGGGCCATCCAATAAGTTTTTTACTTTGATTCGAGGGACGAATTTTGGTATGTAGAGTGATACATAAGTGTCCTCACCTTTGGGAAAATTTGAAGTTCATCTAGTTGCATAGTGAATTATTATATTACACTGTGATTTTTACATTCATGGGTGAGGTTTTTATATTGTATGAATATATTTTTACTATATAATATGAGTTTACACAAGGTTAGAGAAGAAGTGGTAAACATAATATGAAGATTAAGATTCACAAGTTTAGAGTTTCATTGTGAGACAATTTACGTGCTATTGACGGTTTTATCACTATATGGTTCCATGAGAATATATATGAGAAGGGATATGCAATATATATAATAACCCTAGTATTTCACCTAGGAAATTATGTTTACACTATGGTTTAAATTTAATAAAATCAAGAATTATGAGGATATAGGTGCTATAGTGTGTGGCTTGATATCTTGGAAAGATTATTGAGGTGATTAATAGGCTCAAAATTTGGATGTAATATTTCATTATGGGTGGAGGATGTGGAAGATAATGTTTTATTATAGTGTAAACACTCACACCATAAACATATATTTTTGGATAATATAAAAAATAATACCTATATTTTTGGAGGATATAATGATCTGTTTATAGGTGAGATGCCATGTGTAATTGAGAAGGGTTTTTAGGAAGGGAATGCTAATTAGAGAAGGAGGATCTATAAAGAGGGTGGCGACCAAGGATTGACCTAGGGAGGTTCTAATACCTTGGGTTTTCATTTTTTTCATTTTCCTATTGTTTTCATTGAGTAATATTAAGAATAATTTTTTAGATGATTATTCTTTTGAAAAAGTTTTATAATATTAATTAATTAATTATTATTATTATTATTTTCCCTTTTTGGGAAAACGATTTATTAATCACCAATAACTCATAAATGATGAGTAGATAAACTCATAGGAAAGAGTAAAATTGATAAAAACATATGTGTATGATTTTAGTGATTCATTATAACTTATAGGAATAGATTATTCCTTAGTATCATGATGTGACATAAATTATTCCTATTATACGTTATTAAATCATTGATCGAGTTTATTCAATAATGGAAGAACCCTAACATGGTAAAGATAATTAATTTACCAAAAGAGAGTTAGATTATTATTTTTCTCTTATAGTTGATTCTTAATGAACTTTATCTATTTTGATATTTTGATCGTAAAAAGTTTATATACTAAATTATCATTGTTAGAAATCAATAATATTGATATTAGATACAATTATATTCACAAAACTATAGAGTTTGATTGTTTTGTGATTGTAATTGGGTTGTTATTTTATGGGAAATCATCCTTTGATATTTATCTCCCCTCCAGTTTTCTTTCCACTATCACTCATTCACTAACTTTTTTGTTTAGTTTTATTTTAGAATTTGATTTATATTTTTTACATGACTGTGGATATCTTATATTTAGTTTTATATTTTCATTGGGATTATAAGTTACTCAGGGGATAATCCTCATGATTTCACAATATTATGACTTAGTAGTTAGTATTGGTTTGGTCATTATAGTTTTCTAAACTCTTTACACCACTTGGAAGTAATGATGCCTCCAAAAATGCCAAATAACACTACATCGGATAAAATTGCTTAATGAACACATTATATACGGTGAAGTGAGCTTCTCAACACATTTTTTAAGAATCAAATGCGCTATAAAACACCCATATGATATTAAATTACTATTACATGGAACTATAAAAGAATAAAGAAGGAATCATATCATAATTTATTATTTAATTTATATGTGATTAACTGGGCCACCAAACTACTCATGTATGATTCACTGGCACACACCAAGACCAACCTATGGTGAAATTCAAGTGATTCTCACATGGAATGTAATCCTAGGAGTCCATTTTTATCCCTCATGTCATAATAAAATAAAAATTATAATTTCGCATGACGTTAAAATCATATTTACACATAGAAATTGAAGCATGATTAATAATAAAATTCATCATTCTTCTTTGCTCCCTTAATTAGGGAATCATTCTCCAAAGCCCCTATATAGAATACATCAATTTTACAAGGACTAATAAGATCACATGATTATGAGGAGGAAATTTGAGAGAGATAAATTTTTGGGAGTGATATTACTTGTAGGAATATCACCCATCAACCAGTACAAATAGAGGAAGATACATAGGAGGATTATTGAATCACCGATATTTGGGATGAATAAATACCGAAACCACTCCCTAAAAAAATAATTTTCATTCACCCGTGAGATGGATTAAGACAACTGGACTCTCATAAATTTTTTATTCCGGTTTTTGGTATTTTAATTTATATATTAATAATAATAGAAATCATTCTATTCATTTTTTATGTTTTATCATCATCTATTTTCTATTTTTTGTTGCATTCTTTACCTCCTTGATTATAGAGATCAAACATGAGGGTTTCTCAAACAGTTGTTATGTGTTCTTTCCAAGTTACTAGGATTTCAATTAATTTATTTAATTCTAAACTCTAAGGATATAAGGAGTTGAAGGAGTATAGGTTGGAGACAAAAATTTCTTCCTTGTATCATTTTTGTTTTCTTCTCTCGCTAGTGCATTATTTACCCTCACTTCACTTAGTTTCCATGGGGAATCCCTAGTTCCAAAGTGAGGAATGGACATGGGATATTTAATGGTAAAATAGTAGAATTTTATCTTAGTAGAGGTGTATAACACCCTATAGTTTTATGACATAGTTCCCTATAATTATTTCATTGATATCTTGCATTACATAAAAAAGTCGAGTTTAAACAAATTATGATTTACTATTATAATATTATTATTTAATGTGACAATTATCACCTATATCGTAGCTTAGTGGGTATGAATAGGAAAAAATAAATTATAAATGACATATATTTTAAATATATATAAAATCAATTAATTTTTTTTCAATTAATTATAAATGGAAATAAAAATCATTTGAAAATAAAGGAGTTGTTTTTTCTGAAAAAACCTTTTCGATGCACGAAATGTGTTTTAACCTTAATAAATTAAATTTATAACTATTTATGATTGATTTTAATGACTTAAATATATATATATATAAATATAAATATAAATATATTATATTCAATAATATTTTTTAATATTCATCTATTTTTTATGCTCGTGTTTGAAAAAATTTAGTTTTATAATTAAAAATTTATTTTTTATAAAAAATACTTTTTTTCATGTTTTAATAATTTATATTAAAATATATATATATGCCACTTATATAATTTTAATTGTGAAAAATGTGTTCCATATCTGTATTCATGAGGTTAAAATTCGGTAAATAGATCATCTTTATTTTTGGAAAATATAAAGAGTAATATTAAGAAATTTTTGTCACCCTAGTAAGGGTAAAACATATAAAATAGGGTTAAAACATTAGAATTAGGCTTTGAAAATTATTTTAAACATTATTTTATACTTCTGGATGAGTGTATTTTATCTATTTCCTTAAAGGTATTGAGTATATGGTCTCTTAGTGCCAAATTTATTTGATTATAACCTTTCTATTAATTTAAGAAAAGAATCAAGAAAAAAATGTCACTCACTAGACTTTAGTGTCCCTAATTTTTTTTATAATGATAAAATAGGATATGTTTATATCAAAATGTTCATTTTAAATAAAAATAAATTTTTTATCATAGTAATTTATTTATATTTTTTAGTAATTTAATAATTAACTAAAAAGATTATGCAAATTCGATAAAGTATTTATAAAATTAATAGTCAAATTAAATAATTTATTTTAAAAAAAATTAAAATTAATAAAATTTAAAATAATTATTGTGTCCCTAATTTTTTTTTGAAAAAAAGATTATATTTTAAGTATGTTTGATATGATTATATTCTATTTCCATATTTTTGACATTAATGATACTATATAATAACTAATATTTCATTAAATGTTTTAAAATTTAAAAAAATATAATCTTTAACCAAGTTAATTGAAAATATTTTAAAATATCAAACATGGTCCATTTATGAGCCACCTTTCCATTTATGGAAACATTCTTAACACTTTAAGATTAAAATAGTTGTTACTATGGTTAAGGTTAAAAATGGTTAATGAAGGGGTTGTTAAAAACATATAAGGTTTAAAATGACCAAAAAACCTATCCAAATTTCATTTACGAATTTATTTAGTCAATATAATTATTTTATTTTAATTCTTGGAAATTGTGAATCATTTTTCTTAAGAATTACATTTTTTAATTCTTTAAGAAATTCAAAGTGTGTCCTCTCCCTCCATAACAAAAAGACACCCATAATTTCTCTTCATTACACCACATTGAGGTATATGTCTCTACTAAACAATGAAAAATTATATTATAAAATTAAATATACATGTTCTAGAGGTTATAGTATCCCAAAAAGTTAAACTGTAGGATCCTTAAGGGGATATTTAACGGTGTTCTTTCCAAAATAGGTAATCGCCTTAATCAATTATTTTCTTTTTTTTCTTCTTCTTTTACCTCAAATAAATATATAGAAGTTATTATAAAATAAAAAATATTTTCCCAAAAATTCACTTAAATTTTATTATGATGATGAAACCACCATTATTCTGTATCTTTCCCATTAAATGCGTAGTGAATGTATTTTTCATGCATAAGTATAACATATTATCTCCTTGTAGCGATAAAATTTAAATTTTCTGCACCATATTATATCTAAGGTTATTATGATAGGTATAATGTTTATTTATTATATTTTTGACATAATTATTGTTCTATAATTATAATTTCTTATCTACCTTGTTGCATTCCAATCCACCGTAAAATGATAAAATCACTCATGTGTACGCTTGGACTACCACTTCCATAAATCAATGTGTTTTATTTTAAATTTCTAAATTAATTCTACATTAATAAGTATATATTTATTAAATATATATGATATATATAATATAATAATTAGTCTATAAATGTTAATTATTATTTACCTTTCCTCTGGTCCATCTATCCAGAAATAAAAAAATATCCATGTGTATGTATGACCTACATTCTCCATGAAAAATGTAATTAATTTTTCTATATATTACTTTTAAAGATGACACTAAATATGTATATAATGAATATATATGTTATTTATATAACTATTAATATTTGTTTGATAATGGAACCCTAATGAAATTTCATGGAATGGAATATTGGATCTAAAATTCTCATGAAAAACGAAGTAGTTATCACCCATAATTGTAATTTTAATAAATAATTATTAATAAAAATGCGATAAATGTTTATAATTAAATAATATATTATATTATATTTATATTATGGCCATATAATATATTTATAATAAATATATATTTATTATATAAGTGTTTCAAACTCGTACGATGGTAGTATATATTAATGTATGAGTTTTATGTTACCATCTCATTGTTTATTAGGTTTTTTTCTAATTAAGTATTTTATGATAAAATTTTATGATTTAACTCTAAATAAATTGATTATTTTTCTTAAACTTTGGTTATTTCTATAAATTTATTTTTCTTTTTATTTTCCTTATTTTAAGTACTCAATAGGCTGAAGGAATATTTTTTTATAAAAAATTACTATAGTCTCTATTTGATTGAAAATTATTTCTATTCCATTTCAATTATTTCTAAAAATGTTTTTAAAATGTTAATAATATTTTTGAAAAATATTTTTAACCATTATTGATTTTTTTTAAAAATGTTTTATAAGGTATCTTTTTTGATTTTTTCTAAACAAGATACTTTTTTCCTTTTAAAAAAAGTGTAATAGTAATGTTTTCATTTAACTTACATGATATAAATGAAATTTCCCATCATGTTCACCAATCAATGATTTTAAGATTCATTTACATCCATCAAAGGTTATGTTCACAGAAAATGTTTTCCTTATGATTTTGGAAACTTTTATATTTTTATTATGTGATTTCAAAATGAAAATGTTATTTTCATCAAGAAATTTCCCAAATGTATTTTAAAGGAAGTTCATTCTAAGATAACAACCTTTGATGTTACTTATTATTTAAGGGGGATATGGTCTAATGATACCATCCACTTTAATTATTTGGATGGATTATAATAATTATTATTTAATAATGATACTATGAAACTATTTGTTTTGCATGAGTTATGTTACAGTGAAATGATGACATATTTATGAAACCCATTTACCTTTCACATGTTAGGATATGATGAATGATTTATGATCTTTTGGAAAAAAATATATTATTTTCATTATATAATGGGTGGGAAAATAATTATATATCATTCTAATGAATTGTTAAATGATAGATATCTCATGAGATAAATATGATAGGAATTGGGAATGAACCATGTTCATTAAGTGACTCATCCAACTATGATAGTCTTGATCGTGAAACATGACTACTATTTTGGAATGATGAGTGAAAATACTCCACTATTATAGTCTTAGATATGATAATTTAATACTAAGGAGGTGATTTTCTATGTTTATGTGTATTCTAGAAACTTATGTCTTATTCTCATGTTATGCTCTCATGGCACATGTTCTTTGATACCATTTTGATTCATGTCTTATGAGATATCAAGATTTAGGCCATGATTCAAGATTTTTACCTATGATATATAGGGTATGGTTTCAAAATGTTATTCTAATGTTATTATAATATTATTCTCATGTTATGTTTAAGTGATCATTTATATCTCCCTTGTTTACCCTTACTAAGAATCCATGTTCACCCTTTCTTATGTTTCCTTTCCCTCGGTTATATAGAAGGATTTTAGGTATGATATATTTAAGAAGGATTATAGTAATTTATAACTAAGTTGGTGATGATATAGACATATTATGAAGAAGTTTCATATAGACATATTATGAAGATGTTTCTTATGTGTCAATGTTTTATATAGAAAAATTATTAATATGTTTCTTATGGATCAAATTTTCTGAAGATATTAGACATATATGATTCTTATATGGATCATAATGTTATATAATGACTAATCATATATTAAGATGTGGTATCTATGTATGATTTTTTTTTATCATGATAGTTAGTATCAGATCAAGGTTTAGTTATCATTGAAAATCAGCATGAGGACACGTTATTAAGAGACGTTATGATAATGCCATGTATAGGTGAACATGTTATGTTAGGTTAAATAAATGAGTGTAGTTTTCCTAGAAAACAATCCCCATCTAGATAATAAAAATTGAAATAGTATTTTGAATTTAATATAGGGGTAATAAATATGAAAATATTTCATTGAGTATATATTGACCATCATTCTCGTGCATGATCAGTGTTCCCTTACTAGGTACATAATTTGAAACTCCTGGAGGTTATTATTAGGTTAATTGAAATTTTATTTTTAAACCATCATGGAGGATTTTAATATATAAGGATCTAGAATAACTGAGTGAAAACTTTGGGTTTAATATATTGAAAATAAGTTACCATGATTTATAAATCCTATAAATAACTTTTCATTACTATATTTTTCTCCCAATGATTATTATTTCTCACACTATGATTGTAATAACCCAGATATTCTTTTCAGGTATGGTTTTCCTTTTTCTGGAGTTTTTATGAAATTGAATTGTCTTAAAATTTTTGAAGTACACTCCGTGTACTCTTCCCTGGCTCGAAGCCGTGTGCTGGCCATGCCGGGCCACACACATGGTGTGTAAGGCTGAGGTGGAGGCCGGTTAATTCGGAGTATGGAAAACTAAAGTACACGCCGTGTACTCAAGAAGTACACGCCGTGTACTTTTTTTTCATTAAATGGACCGAGGTCGCGCCTAACCCCCAAATTCATCTTCTTCTCTAGGTTCCGTCTGTCCGAGAGCGACCGTATGACTGAATCTTCGATGAGCTCCTGCCTTGCCGTCCGTTCTCCGATTCGAGCACGTTCAATTGCGTTGGAATCACAGCGGTGATTTCTTCCTTCTGCTTGAGCCATGTTTCTTGACTCCTCCTTGTTTCCAAGTTATCGTGGGATGAATATTTTGTGTGTTTTCTCATATCTTTGTCATTCTAAGGGGAATCTATCATCGAGGTTCACGTATATCGATATCCTAGGATCAAGGTAGGTTGTTTGTGCCTTTCTGTAGAAAGTCTTTGAGTATTTTTGTGCAATTCCACAAATTCCCATGAACAGGGAATTATGTGTTTCCTATTTTACCATTGTTATTGTCTTCTTTCTTGATTGGTTGAGTAGAGATTATTTCTTGTGAGTAGAGTAATTTATTTTATGCTCAGGTTTCTTTTCCATGCTTGTTTTGCCTGTTGGGCGTTTTTCTAGTTGCCATACCTTGTTTTTGGATAGTGGAACTGTCTTTTTGATATGCTGTTGAGCCTTAGATTATAACCAAGTAGTTTTTGAGGTTTACTTGGACGATACACGCATGATGAACATGTTTTACTTTTCCACTTAGAACAGTGAGAACCTAGAGTAGTAGAAAAAAGGGAGAATTGATGGAAGGGATTCTCCAGAGTGTCTTTTAATTACGATGCAAGACTATAGGGGGAATTGAAGTTGAGTGCTTCCTCAGAGAGTCTATAGTTCCACAACGCGGGCCACAGGGGGAATAGAAATTGAGTGCTTCCCCAGAGAGCCTTTAGCATGATTTGAGACTATAGGGGGAATTGACAGTGAGTGCTTCCCCATAGAGTCTACTTAATTACGCAGCTGAACCAGAGGGGTGAGACTGTGTGTGCCTCCTAGAGGGTTTCTAGTACTATAGGCTGAACCATAGAGGTTAGGCTGTGAGAGCTACCCAGAGGGTTACCTATTTTCTTTATTGTTGCTGGCTGTTTACTTGTGCACTTTGTATGTTAGAACTGTGGATTGTAGCTGTTTGTGCTATCCTGTTTACTGCTTCTTGTTTTATTACTGTCATCTATTCATTGACTATTAGGCACAGATATTTGGGTGATTTCATACTGGTATTGTATCTCACACCCTATTTGGGCCATGATTTTGGGCCCAAGCAGTCTATATTGCTGCAGGTATAGATAAGGGCACACGCCCTTCTACATCAGGTTCTTGACTGCACTGGAGCTGGAGAGCATGGGACAGATCCGTGGCTCGCGATGCTGAGGAGATTACTTGTTTTCTTTTTCACTTGGTTTTAGTTGTATTTCAGCCCATTTTCATGGTTTCTATTTTCCTTAGATACTTGTACCTGCTTCATCATTGTCATCTTAGTTATATATCTACATTTCTTCCGCTGTTTGGTTTTTGTTGTATGCATGTTGTTTACTACTTCTACTTTTATTGTTGTTTCCTTACCTTGTATACCTTACCGAATGAGGTAATAGTTTCCCCACTGACTCACCAAGGCCCTCGCTGCTAGTCAGCAGCCTCTGGCATTTGTGTAAATGCACTTGAGGTCACATGGGCACTGGGAACGGGGCACCAGTGGAGGGGCGCCGGACTCGGGTCGTTACAAAGTGGTATCAGAGGAGTTCTTTTCTCTTGCTTTCTATTTGGAGACTTTATCCAGGTATAGGAAGGATTCGGTACTTGGAATTAAGATGTGATCTAGAGTAGCTAACCCGTGTACATGGAAAAGCTATACTACCTCGGTAATTGCAGTTTTCTGGTTTTGAGATTTTATGATTGATCTGATTTCAGCTAGATTGATTCACTTAACTTGTGCTATTATTGTTTTGATATTCCTGTTCTATTTCTGTCGCAACCCAATGAGATGAGGGTATTCCATCTCATGAACCATATAGGCACTTGTAGAAATCACATTCCATGCTTTCCTTCCATGCCATCTAGGGTGCATTAGCGGTTGCAGGCTGTTGTGATAGACTCTGTGTAGATTATGCATGCTGTTGTGACAGCTGCTTGATAGATTCTCTGCTGTAATGTTAGAAAACTGTTTGTTTTGTTCTCTTCTTAATGTGAACGCCAAATTTTGGTTCTTGAGGTGTTATGGGACCTCACGGATCGGAATTTGGCACTTTTTCCCCTTGTTTTAGTGTTTCTGGGATTCTGTTCAGTTTCTGAGCTACTGCCCAGAAAAACCCTGAATACACGGTGTGTACTTTTTGGATACAAGCCGTGTAGTTTTCTGGACGTGTCACTGACCGTGTGAGAAGAACACGGTGTCGTGAAAGTAACTTCGGGAACACACCGTGTACGTTCAAGGCCATGTACCCTGCCATGTCACTAACAACACAGGCCGTTGAAGCTCAGGTAGAACATGCCATGTCCATAGGAAACATGCCGTATAGTCTTGTCCAGGTACCTGGCCGTGTCAAGAACAACACCGGCCGGCGTTACCTTCTTTTCCACACACCGTTTTTGTTCGGAACACGCCGTGTAGTAGTGTCTAGGTATCCGGCCATGTCACGAACAACACGGGACGGTGTCACCGTCTCATATACACACTGTGTTGTTCGGAACACGCCGTGTAAGGTCCAGCCGTGTAGATGGCCGTGTGCTTAACAACACGGGCTGTCGAATCCTTTTCTAGGACACACCGTGTTTCTTTAAAACACGCCGTGTAGTATCAAGTTAAGTCGGACCATGTGGTTTAGCCGTGTGAAGAGACTCGGGCAAGGGGAAAGTTTTCTTGTACATGCCGTGTGTTGGGGTCAACACGCTGTGTAGTTTGAGGTGTACATGACTTATAGGGTGAGAGTACACGCCCATGTTAGTGGCTTAAGAAGACACACCGTGTAGTTTTATACACACCGTGTAGTCATGTTTTTCAATCTTCTGTGTTTTTCTTCCCCTGTTCCCGTTTTGTACTCTTGTGTTCTCTATCCTTGTTTTCCTGATCTAAGGTGTGATTTTGATCTTTCAGAGCCATACCTTCGTGAAGTCCTTCGGTCGTACATCTGTTGTCAAGCAGTGATCAGACGCCAGATATAGCTGATCATGGACTTCCTACCAATCCCCCAGCCGAGCCAGCCTTGGCACCAGTTGTTGTACCAGTTGCGGGCGCAGATGCACAGTTCAGGGAAGGTTTCATGAGGATGATGCAGGCATTCTAGGGAGCACCGCCTCCCACCATGTCTATGGCAGACTTGACGTGAGTCTTTCAGCAGCAACATCCTCCCACGTTCTTGGAGGAGGGAGGACCTCGGGCTGCAGAGTCATGGCTGGAAGCCATGTTGACTATCTTTGAGCATCTGGAGACGCCTCCAGAGGGGCAGGTCAAGTTCGCCACCTACATGCTCCGAGACTCCTCCAAGAGGTGGTGGGGCGTGATATCACAGGCGGGTCAACAACAGGCTATGACTTGGGAGGAGTTCCAACATGTGTTCTATGACTACTTCTACCCGGAGACCCTGAGGGCCGATTGAGCCCAGGAGTTCATGAGTTTAGAGCAGGGTACTCTATATGTCCAGGAGTATTACTCTCGTTTCACTGAGATGCAGTGTTTCACACCCCTTCAGGATGGAAGTGGGGTGTTATTGGCGAGGGAGTTTGAGGATGGACTCAGGCAGGAGGTCCGCTCATAGGTGAACATATTCCAGCTTACTTCCATTACTTCCATCGTCAACTAGGAATTGATTATAGAGCGCATTCTGAGAGAATCTGGTGCTACGAGCCAGGGCGGTTCTGCTTCCAGAGTTATCTTTCTTCCAGATGATAGTTAGAAGCGTCGTAGGGAGCCTACGCGCGGTGATTCGAGGAAGCGAGACGCATCATCAGGAAGCCATGTGAAATGCTACCAGTGTGGCCGGATAGGGCACACGAGGCCTCAGTGCCAGAGAGACCCCGTGGAGTGCTGGTCTTGTGACAAGATGGGTCACCTTCAGCATTTTTGTCAGGTTTTCTCACTAGCAGCTGGTGACCGGGTTTCTTCCATGTCTCCTCGTTTAGGAGAAACCCCACCGGTTTCTCACCAGTTGGGAAACTGGAGTTCTTCCGGCCATTCGGGCCGAGGTGGAGGTCGAGGTCGTGGTGGTCAGCCCCCCAATTCCTCAGCACTAGTAGGGCGGTTCAGCTCAGATTGGTCATCTAGGGATGCAGGGCCGCAGTACAGGACAATATTTCTCCATGGAGCAGACTTATCAGGAGTAGGATCCCGACCCTTCTACGGTTCGAGGTACGATTTTAGTAGACTCAGTTTTATCTTCATCCCTTTTCGATACTGGTGCTACGCATCGCTTTATCTCTGTTGCTATTGTGGAGAGCCTTGGACTCTTCATCTTTTCTTCTGCCGACTCGTTGGCACTAGACACACCATTGAGAACGAGGACATCTAGTGTACGCCAATGAAGAGAGTGCCCTCTCGAGGTTGCAGGGTATCACTTCTTATGGGATCTCTATGTCCTAGAGATGACAGGCTATGATGTCATCCTCGGCATGGACTGGTTGATTCCCTTCTTGGTAGACATTGAATGTAATCACAGTAGAGTCAGTTTCATCTCACCGGAGGGTGAATCTTTTCTCCATAGAGGCAAATGGGACGTTCGGGTGAGTCGTACGGGACTCGAGCATCTTGGGCTAGGAGGGGTGAAAGCCCAGATTGCTAGTCTTTATCTGGATGATCAGGGGACTCCACAGTTGGACTTTCCTCCAGTGGTGGATCGTTTTAGGGATGTCTTTCCAGAGGACTTTTCAGGTTTGCCTCCGGAGTGTGAGGTAGACTTCTCTATTGAGCTCGTGCCATGAGTGGCACTGGTGTCCAATCCTCCCTATAGGATGGCCACACATGAGTTGCAGGAGCTCAAGAAGTAGTTGGAGGAGCTACAGGCTAAGGGTTTCATCTAACCCAGTACTTCTCTTTGTGGTTCACGTGTCCTGTTTGCGAAGAAGGCAGACGGTACCCTTCGGTATTGTGTGGATTATCGGAAGCTGAACCAGTTGACGGTCAAGAACCGATATCCTTTTCCGAGGATCGATGACCTTTTCGATCAGATTCTAGGATCCCGGGTGTTCTCGAATATCGACTTGAGGTCCAATTATCATCTGTTGCACATTAAACCATCATATATACCTCTCATAGCGTTCAGGAGCAGATATGGTCTATACGAGTATATAGTCATGCCGTTTGGTCTCATGAATGCACCTGCAGTTTAATGGCACTGATGAACCGAGTCTTCCATCCTTACATGGACTCATTCGTTCTGGTCTTCATGGACGATATCTTGGTGTACTCTCACACTCGACATGACCAAGCCACACATCTTGAGATCGTTTTGAGTATACTAAGAGAGGATCGACATTATGCTAAACTCTCAAAGTGCCACTTCTGGATGGATCAGATTCACTTCTTGGGTCACGTCATCTCAGAGGTAGGAGTATCTGTAGACCCAAATAAAGTGAGAGATGTAGTTTCCTAGGAGCAGCCGAAGAACGTCTTTGAGGTACGGAGTTTCCTAGGGCTGGCTGGATACTACAGACACTTCATTCGTGACTTTTCTCGTCTAGAAGCACCTTTGACAGGTCTGACCAAGAAGGGGGCGAAGTTATTTTGATCATATTTTTGTGAGTCAGCCTTCCAGGAGCTGAAAGGGAGGTTGATGTCAGCACCAATACTAGTATTACTGGAGCCAGTCAAGAGCTACACTGTTTATAGTGATGCTTCAGGTATCAGGCTAAGAGCTATGATTATGAAGGGAGATGGATTCGTTGCGTACGGGTCTCGACAGTTGAGGCCACGTGAGAGGAACTACCCTACGCATGATCTGGAGTTGGCAGCTGTTGTTCATGCCTTTCACTGTTGGAGACACTATCTTCTAGGAGAGCACTTTGTGGTCTTCACTGACCACAAGAGTTTCAAGTATATCTTCACTCAGCATGATCTGAATCTGAGGCAGCATATGTGGGTCGAGTATCTACAGCCTTTTGACTTCGGGCTTTCCTATACAAAGGGAAAGGGCAACGCCGTGGCAGATGCGTTGAGCAGGAGAACTCAGATTCAGGCGGTTCAGGAGGCTAGTAGTGAGTCGCAGCTGATGGCTCTGTTCTCTAAGATGCATCTAGAGGTGCACAATAGATAGGGACAGACCTTCCTATCTTCTGTACTTGTTTCCTCTACAATACTTGATCAGGTACTGATGAGGCAACTATCAGACTCAGAATGATTAGTCCTGTGGGAGAGTGTGTCAGGAGGGGTCCCTCTTCTTGGATGGACAATGGGAGAGGATGAGATATTTCATTTTCAAGGACGCGTATGGGTGCCAGCAGACATACGTGAGGAGATGATGCTAGATTTTCATTCCACTATTTGGGCAGTTCATCCTGGCGTCACCAAGATGTATTGGGATCTTCATCGCCAATAATGGTGGCCAGGTATGAAGAAGGATGTAGCTGGTTTTGTCTTGAGATTCTCTACTTGTCAGCAGGTGAAAGAAGAGCATCAGCGACCAGCGGGGCTTTTACAGCAGCTACCCATTCTGGAGTGGAAGTGAAACGACGTCGCGATGGATTTCGTGACTGGGTTTCCGAAGTCACCTCGGGGAAACGATGTTGTTTGGGTTATCGTCGACAAGCTTACGAAGGTTTCTCACTTCTTGTTGATCAAAGATACCTTAAGTGTTGATGATATGGGATGACTTTACATCAGAGAGATCGTTTGTCTGCATGGAGTTCCACGCTCTATTGTTTCAGACAGAGATGTGTGCTTTACCTCTCGGTTTTGGCAGGGACTTCAGAAGGCCTTGGGTACACATTTAATTTTGAGTCCAGCATACCATCCCTAGACTGATGGCCAGTCTAAGCACATGATCTAGGTGCTTGAGGATATGCTTCGGGCTTGCATCCTTGACTTTGGCGGTTCTTGGGAGAAGCATATCCCTCTAGTGGAGTTCGCCTACAACAACAGTTTCCAGGCGACCATTCAGATGGCACCATACAAGGCTTTGTACGGTAGGCCATGCCGATCACCCTTATGCTGGCTGGAGGCAGGAGAGGCAGCTTTTCTGGGACCTCATCTTATTCAGGAGTCTTTAGAGCATATAGAGATGATTCAGAAGAGGATGGCTACAATGTAGTCTCGACAAAAGTCTTATGATGATCATCGGAGACGACCTCTGGAGTTCGAGGTTGGTGATCAGTTTTTCCTACATGTCGCACCGAGGTTGGGATACAAAAGGATTCAGAGACAGGGTAAGCTTTCACTGCGGTACATCGGGCTGTTTGAGGTCTTGGAGAGAGTTGGGCCAGTCGCCTATCGGTTGCAGCTACCTCATAGGTATCGGGCCTTGCACGATGTCTTCCACATCTCTCATCTTAGAAATTACTTTTCAGACCCGTTTCATGTCTTTCAGCCTTAGGAAGTCGAGCTTGAAGAGGATTCGTCATTCGAGGAGAATACTTTCCGGATTGTCGATCGTAGTATGAAGGTTCTCCACAGGCGGTCTGTTCCTCTGGTATGAGTTTTATGGAAGAACGGGCGAGTATAGGATGAGACCTGTGAGAGGGAGGCTGATGTACAATCGTAATGGTTGGAGCAGTTTGAGGTCTCTTCTTCTCCACCTCGTTAGGGAAATTCGGGGATGAATTTTTTTAAGGGGGGAAGTTTGTAAGAACCTAGATCTTCTTTTCAGGTATGGTTTTCCTTTTTCTGGAGTTTTTAAGAAAAGGAATTTTTCGGAAATTTTTTTAGTACACGCCGTGTACTTTCTTAGTACATTCCGTGTACTCTTCCCCGGCTCGAAGCGGTGTACTGGCTGTGCCGGGCCACACACATGGTGTGTAAGGATGAGTTGGAGGCTGGTTAATTCGGAGTATGGAAAACTAAAGTACACGCCGTGTACTCAAGAAGTACATTCCATTTACTTTTTTTTCATTAAACAGACCGGGGTTGCACCTAACCCCCAAATTCATCTTCTTCTCCAGGTTATGTCCGTCCGAGAGCGACCGTACGACCAGATCATCGACGAGCTCCCACCTCACCTTCCGTTCTCCGATTCAAGCATGGTCGATTGTGTTGGAATCACATCGGCGAGTTCTTCCTTCTACTTAAGCCTTGTTTCTTTATTCCCCTTCGTTTCCAAGTTATCATGGGATGAATGTTTTGTGCGTTTTCTCAGATCTTCTTCATTCTAAGGGGAATCTATCGTCGAGGTTCACCTATATCGATCTCCTAGGATCGAGGTAGGTGGTTTGTGACTTTCTGTAGAAAGTCATTGAGTATTTTTGTGCAATTCCACCAATTACCTTGAATGGGGAATTCTGTGTTTCATATTTTACCCTTGTTATTGTCTTCTTGCTTGATTGCTAGAGTAGAGATTATTGCTTTTGAGTAGATTAATTTATTTTGTGATCAAGTTGCTTTGCTATGCTTGTTTTGCCTGTTGGGCATTTGTCCAGTTGCCATAACTTTTTGTAGGATAATGGAACTGTCTTTTTGATATGCTTTTGAGCCTTAGTTGATAGCCAAGTAGTTTTTGAGGTTTACTTGGATGATGCACGCGTGCTGAGCATGTTTTACTTTTCCACTCAGGACTTTGAGAACCTAGAGTAGTAGACAAAAGGGATAATTGATGGAAGGGCTTCTCCAGAGTGTCTTTTAATTATGATGCAAGACTATAGGGGGAATTGATGTTGAGTGCTTCCTCAGAGAGTCGGTAGTTCCACGACACGGGACATAGGGGGAATAGATGTTGAGTGCTTCCCCAGAGATCCTTTAGCATGATACGAGACTATAGGGGGAATTGACAGTGAGTAATTCCCCAGAGAGTTTGCTTAATAATGTAGCTGAACCAGAGAGGTGAGACTGTGTGTGCCTCCTAGAGGGTTGCTAGTACTATAGGCTGAACCATAGGGGTTAGGCAGTGAGAGCTACCCATAGGGTTACCTGTTTTCTTAATTGTTGCTGGTTGTTTACTTGTGTACTTTGTATGTTAGAACTGTAGATTGTAGCTGTTTGTGCTATCCTATTTACTGCTTCTTGTTTTATTACTGTCATCTATTCACTGACTGTTAGGAAAAAATCTTCGGGTGATTGCCGACTCTGATTGTATCTCACACCCTATTGGGGCCATGCTTTTGGGCCCTAGCAGACTATATTACTGCAGGTATAGATAAGGGCAAGCTCCCTTCTACATCATGTTCTTTATTGCACTTGAGCTGGAGAGCATGGGACTAAGCCATGTCTTGTGATGCTGAGGAGCTTACTTGTTTTCTTTTCCACTTGGTTTCAGTTTTATTTCAACACTTTGTCATGGTTGCTGTTTTCCTTAGATACTTATACCTGCTGCATCATTGTCATCTTAGTTATATATCTACATTGCTTCTGTTATTTTGTTTCTGTTGTATGCATGTTGTTTACTGCTTCCGCTGTTTATTGTTGTTTCCTTACCTTGTATACCTTACTGAATGAGGGAATAGTTTCCCCACCAACTCACCAAGGCCCTCGTAGCTAGTCGGCAACCTCTGGCATTTGGGGAAATGCGCTTAAGGTCATGTGGCACACCCGGTACGGGGCACTAGTGGAGGGGCTCTGGACTCGGGCCGTTACAATGATTTTTGGATTTATTAAGTGGTTGGAACCTTGAAGAATCATGTTAATGTTCAATGTGATGAACAATGAAATGATTTAACTCTTCAAAAAAAAAATAATAGTGATAAATAATGAAAAAAATGTTTCAATTCTTTCATAACTTTATCAATCTATGTTCTATTCTAAAATTTCAAATAAGCAAAGTTGGGAACAAAATTGTATTGATTTCTTCATGAGGAATCAACTTCCTTCCTTTAGTGGGTTATATGATCCACTAGTTTCCAAACAAAGGATCAATACCACCAAAAGGATATTTTTCATTATCTAGTGTTTAGACCACTGAAAAATTTATTTTTACTATCTATTCTTTGGAAGGATAAGTAAATCAATTGTGGAATCTTATAAAGAACTTGAAATAATAGGATGAAATTAAATCGATGGAGTGCGATGAGTTTAATAGATTATTTTCTATTAAGTACTTTCCTCCATTTTTTATATGAAAATGGAAATTGAATTCCATCAGATAAATTATAAGTTTTATGAACTTATTATTACCTATGAGGAAAATTTTACAAGACCTTTGTGGTATACTTGTATTATCATCATACAACATGAACCTAAGGTTGATCAATTGTTCAGTGGTTTAAAAACAAGTCTCTAAAGGGATTTAACCATAAGACACTTCATTAGATATGAAAAAATTATTTTATGTACTATCAAAGTGGAAATAAATACTAGATTTACACATCAATATCATGGTTATGATAAGAATAGAATTATGTAATTTAAAGTAAATCATAAAAACCATGGAGAGAATAAGTTGAGACTTCCTTTTTTTTAAAATCGTAGAAGGAAAAATGGAGGATAATTTCTTAAAGAGACTAATAAATGTTTTAGGTGTGGAAAAGAAGGTCCTAGAGTAGTATAATTAAAAAGTTGTGTGAATAAGTTATCCAAAAATGGAGGAAAATCACCATAATAATTCACTACACACATTCTAGTGTTTCAAATGTAAGGATTATAGGAATTATTCAAACTAGTTCTCAAAACCAAAGGTTAATGATGATCATCGACATCACTAACTACTTAATACTAGAGAAAAAGAGATATCTCATGCGGTCATTATTGATAATCTAGAGTATAAAAGCAATGAGTTAAACAATACAATCACCTTATCCACTTTAGAACAACTAATGTATTTTTTTATTTAGAATTCACCCAACCTTTTATATGTAAAAAATTTGATATGGGTATCATAGTTCCACCTCAATGATTAGATATTGAATTAGTACTGAAAAATCCTAATGGTATGATGATCGATTATTAATTATTTGATTATAATATGATTAATGTTTGTTGGAATGTGGTTCCTACACATCTCCTTATTCACACTCTATTTAAATTTTATTTAATTTTGGTCATTTGTTTGTATTTATGTACATAAATCCCACATTATTTTCTATGAAAGGTATGCCAAATTTGGTATTCAAAGCCAATATATAATATTATATCTATGTAATTATAGTTGAAAACATATCATATCAATTGAATAAATTTGTATAATTCATGATTAGTATTCAAATGGGTGTTTTTCTCCATAGGTTTGGGAGAAACCCAGCATTGATGATATGCCTATTTTATAAGAGTTTATATATTTCTATATAAATGTGTTTCACATTATTCCAATGAATCTAGAATTTGAGTTCTAAATAGAAGTCATACCTGCTGATACACCTATTTCAACTACTCTATATAGAGTGGCCCCTATTAAGTTATAGGAATTGAAGAAGAAACTCCAAGTGAATTATGATTACAGATTTTTTTTAGGATAGTGCATCACTCTGGGGTGCACCTACTTGTTTTGATAATAAGTAATATGGATCAATGAAAATATACATTGATTATTTATAAGTTAACAAGACCACTGTGAAGGGAAATTATCCTCTACAATGTATTAATGATTTTTTTTGATCAAACACATGGATCACAAAACCTTTCTAAGATTGAAATTAATTATTAATTTTTTCAATTGATGCCAAGATGGATCATATAATCAAGGTTGTATTCCGTACAAGGTATGTAAACTATGAAGTTATTGCGATTCCATTTTATCTTATTAATTCCCATTATAACTTAATTTATTTAATGAATAGTGTCATTAAAGTTTATGATGACTAGTTTGTGGTAGTATTTATGGATGATATTCATATATATCTGAAGATAAATGATGAACTTGAAGAGATCAATTGATAATTGAATTAAAGACCCAAAGGATGGATAAGAAATATCAAAATATTAGAAATTGTGAATTTTGTATACAAAATCTTTCATTTTTGGACTATATAATATAATTCTTGTGAATATCAATTGATCCATAAATGAATGATATTATTTAACATTGTTCCAGACTGACCACTATGATTGAGATCCATAGTTTTCTTGGTTTGTATGGATATTATTGATGGTATGTGGAGAATTTATCATGACTATTTAATCTACTCACCAAGTTAATATGAGCGAGTAACAATTTAATTTTGATAGATGAATGTGATGAAAATTTCAAGGTACTAAAGAGAAAGTTGGTAAGTGCACCTATGGTTACGTTACCTTGTAGTGGATAATGGTTTTTAATCTATAGGTAGGAATTGATAAATTTATGGAGATGTGTTCTCATGAATAATGATATGGTTATTTCTTATTACTAACACCAATTTAAGGTTCTTGAAAAAAAATAACTGAATCATGATTTATAGTTAGTTGTGATAGTTTTTACATTAAATACATTGAGGAATTATATTCTCAGATAAATTTGTAATATATATACTGATCATAAAATCTTATAGTATATATTCACATAGAGATAGTTTAATATGAACTAAAGAAGATGGTTCGAGATGATTGAAGATTATGAGTGCTCAATAAATTACCACGTTGGGAAAGAAAAAAAGTTGGATGATAATTTGAGTTGAAATGATCATTCTAGATTATCAATGATGCGGATTAAAAAAGATATAATATTTATATATTTTTTTGAGAGATCTATAAATCTTAAAGGTAGGGGATAATTATTATCCCTCTAAATTTAGTGTTCAACCATCTATTCTCATGAGGATTAGAGAGGCATATAAGGGAGACGCGAAACTATATAAAAAGGTAAGAAATGTACCTAAATCAAACCTTTATTGTGATGGAATGATATGGTTCAAGAATTTTTTATCTGTGTTATCCATACTATATTTTAAGAAGGAGATAATGGATGAGGTTCATTGTTTAACATTCTCTATTCATCCAAGATGTATGAAAATGTATGGAGACATGACATATTTTTTATAATGGGATATCATGAAGAGAGATATTGCAGAGTATGTATCTTTATTCTTGGTATGTTAGGAAGTTATGTATGAGAGATAGATTTATAAGGGGATATTGGAGAAATTACCCATATCAGGATAGAAATAAAAAAAATAGAAACATAGAGTTTTTTATTGGACTCTCAAAACTTTTTAAAGGCCATAATACTATTTGGTTTGTAGTTGATCACCTTATGAAGCTAAAACACTTGATTGATATCAGAGAAGATTGCTATCTTGACTATTTTCTAGAATATATAATAAGTAAGTGATAAAGTTTCATGGAGTACCAAATTAGATTGAATCTTATTAAGAACCAAGGTTAACCTCTATGTTTTTGAGAATTCTTCAGCAAGCTCTGAATTTCGAGTTTAGTTTTAGTGAAAATTTTCATCCTTAGATAGATGGTCAGTCTAAGAGAACCATTAAAACCCTATAAAAAATTATAAGATATTTTTATATAGATTTTAAAGGTAGTTAAGATCAGCAATGTCCTCTAGTAAAGTTTTATTTCTATAATATCTTTCACTTAAGCATTCATATGGTTCCTTACGAAGATCTCTAAGGAAAGAAGTATAAAAATCTAACATGTTGAAATGAATTTAGGGAAAAAAAGATTTTGGGACCTCAGTTAGATTGTTAAATAGTTGTGAAAGTATGATATATTTAGCAGTATATCAAGGAAGCTCAAAATTCATTGAAATGTTTTTCTGATAATAGTAGAAAAAATATGGAATTAGAAATTGGTCAGAAGGAATTTTTATGAATTTCCAAATGGAATAAGGTTATGAGAAGTGGAAAAAAGGTAAATATAGGACCTAGGTTTGTTGGAATTTTTTATATTCTTAATCAAGTAGGGGTGACAACTTATCCTTGTCACTTGCCCCTAACCTCCCTCAAGTTCATGTTGTGTTCTGTGTATCTCTCTTGAGAAAGTATATACCATAACCATCACATGTACTAAAATATGATGTCATACCACTAGATGATGATATTTCTTATGAATAAAAACTATTAGAAACTTTGGATCGTTGAGATAAAGTGCTATAGAATAAGGCTACTCACCTAGTTAATGTTCTTTAGAGGGATCAAAAATTTAAAGAAGCTACATGGGTACCTGGGGATGTAATGAAACAAAGATATCCCTTTTTTTGTATTGATGTGAAAATATATCAAGGGATAAATTCATATTAATTGTGGTATAATGTAACAACATTGAATTTTTTGATATAGTTGTCCATTTTTTTGATATCTTGCATTACATGTAACACTAAGTGTAAAAGAACTGTGATATACCATTAAAATATTATTATTTATTTTGATATTTATCACGCAGATATTAAATTGGTAGATATGAATAATAAAAACTAAATTATTAAAATATTATGGTTTAAATATTTAAAAAATAAATTCAATGTTTATCAATTAATTATAAATTAAAATAAATATCATTTTAAAATAATTAACTTTTTTTGTAAAAAAATGTTTTATATGCACTATAAGGCCCCAGCCTTAAACCTTACTTAATCTTGAGTTATTACAAGATTACACATTGAGGATCTTTTTGGGTTTAGAGTTTTAGAGAATTAGATCATAGAACTTGCATTAAATTCCACATATAAACAAAGTGGTTACATAAAGTTAGTATTATTCTTTCCCATCAATGGAAACATATTTAAAATAAAACATGGATTCTTTCTTGACACTTCCTTGACAGTATCATCATATCATGTACCTTTACATTGACCTGTGAAAAACATTTCAAAAAAGGCTTGGGATGAGCATAAAAAGCTCAGTATGGGTTATATAAAAAAATATGGAAAGGAAACATGAGTTCATATATACATAAGAATGAAATCATACTTTACCCATAAAACAAAAGCACTTTAACATACCTCATCAAATCATGAATAAATCATAGAAATCATAAGACATAAAGGTAACTTGAGGCATTCATAACATTCTTACGTAGGGAGTAACCCTCTTGGTTATGTTTGGAATACCCATCACAGTATATTCCCTAAATCTCTTCTGAGAAACCCTAACGTTTCACTCCTTCACGTTACCAAATGAATTGGAGAGCTATATCGGGCTCACCCTCCCTTAGTTTATCACGGAACCACCCGTCTTCATAATAATGCCCAAGAACCTCAACATAATCGTATCACATAAAACATGCATAAAGGAAACATAACATTTCCACCTTTAAATCACAAGATATCAATACAACACATTGATATAAAAACCTCATGAAAACCATTTTCAATACCAAAATAAAAGAAAAGTAAAACATGGTATTTATTTTTCTTTTAAAAAGAAGTTATGGCTTGTAGAGGAAGCCGAAACTCAAATAATGGTCACGGCGGCGGAGAAGTTGTTGTCGCCGCATACGTACGACAAAAACATTCCCTTTTGTCGTTTTGTAAAACGCTGCGTATAAAAAAGATTCCTTTTGGATAAACATAAAAGTCAATGGGGTTTATACACCATATAAAATAAAGTTGTGTATAAAATAAAATATGCCTTAATGAAAGGAGATTGAGACGAAGTCTCATACCTCGGGTCCGACTTGACTAGATTGTTATTTAATGTCCTGAATAATAAACTTGAGTTAATTTATACTTTCTTAAGAACATTTTTTAAGTTAATCATTCCTTTTATATCACTTATTTCCATGTCATGAACACTATGTAATTATTTAAGTTAATAACGGTCGTTTTAACGATCATTGGTACTTGAGTCAAAAATAAGCCCCTTATAATTACAAGTTGTTCATGTATCCATTATATCCCGAATGGTATTCATGATGTAGATATTATATATGTAATATATATCCAGTACATTCATGCATTTATAATATTACATAATCATTTAGAGGTAAGAAATGAAATGCACCGTTCATGGAGACGGTAAGCCGTACGTACGCCTGAACGCTACTTTCATTTCTATTTCGTATTTTATAGAATGGAATCATAATGATATAAAGGTATATTATAATTCCAGTATAATATCATATATAATATCATAGTTCCATCCTTTATATGTCCCACATATGGTATTTAACGAATCAAATCACTTTGAGGGGTCGGTAGTCTGCACTTCCTTAAATGAAGATATCACGTTTACCCATAATGGGAACCATAAACGTATGCCCAAAATGAAAAATACAGAAGCTTAAGGAAAACATAAGAATATTATATATAATATATAAATATAGTGATAGCTTAATGTCCACCTTTGAAGTTGTCAAAGGAATGTTGAACAATCATCGTTCCGGGAGGCATAAATTCACCATCCACGGAAACAGTATGTTCTTTAACCATTAGATGTATGTGAGTGTAAGTGTAGCTTGAATAATTATTATAAAAACATCCTAGTATATTGAAGATACTGGAGTTGTTACAAAATAAATAAATAAAAAGAGTTTATGGGGTTGGAGAAGCAAAATAAAACAAAAGGAATCAAGTGAAGACATTACCTTAAAATCGGGTAACTCCCTTTGGTTTGAGCTCAAAGGCTTCCTTGGGAAGACTTATGCCCAAAGTGAGGCTTCAAGGAGTAAGATATGGAAGTGGAGAGACAAAATGATCAGGGGTTGGCCGAGCCAAATGCTTTGGATGAGTGGGTAAGAAGGGTAGAGGTGGGGGCCTTTTATAAGAGGAGAGGAGGGGCACTCTTGGAAAGTAAAGAAATATTTCTTTATATGAAATTGAGTTTCGGATTTAAAAGGTCCCATATTGATATAATTCGAGGATAAGGTGATAAGGGTTCGAAATATACCCACCCAATAGGTTTTGGACATTTTTAGATCATAGATTTTACATTATCTTCTCATTTTATTTAAATCCTTTATTAATGAGGTAATCGCTGCATCATCATGATGTCATAAATAATTTAATTTATATAAAGTCAAAAAATTACAAACAAAATACTATGATGTATGAAATCTTTTTAGATTTCCAATGAATATTTATAGTCAAAAATATGTCTTGTATAACCCCATTTGAATTTTTTTTTCGTAAAACATATTATGTTTCTGTCATTTTTACTTTTTCATTAAATAAAAAGTTATTAATGTCATTTCCCAACCAAAGTGGCTCCATGGGGTCCCCAAGTTTACCCATGGATTTTATTGGTCATCCATGAAATATCCAATTAGGGTAGGACATGTGTCAAGCTCATCTCATACTATTAAAACGTTATTTTTACCTTAAACTACACTAATTACCACTAATCGCGATTAAAAACATAAAAGTTACTATTCACCAAAAAATTATTTTAATCTCATTGAACCAAATTTTACTTCTTAATGACAAAAATGTATGCCGGATTTTTGAAAATCAAACCACAGTGGTGGAAAAGTTTCATTTAAATGGAAAATCAGTTTTTATAAGTACCACTTAGTGGTTTCACTATTCATAAAAAATTGAAGTTTTTCAGAAAAATACCAAAACTTCACCCAAAGCTATATTTGATATTCTGAATTCAAAAATGATGTCTATTTTAAAAAATTCAAATCATATAAGTTACATTAATTAATTTAATAATTAATTCCCGCTGTCATGACAAATAGCGTGTTTTTATGAAACAATAAGTATCAAAAGATTGACACCAGTTTAAGTCCAATTTCAAAGTGAAATTGATTCCAATGACCACTATTGGATTAAATGGTAAAACTATATTATAATTTCACTTTAAACCCAATTCAAAAGATAGTCTAATCATATAAATAAATTAGATTAAAAAGCAGTTTTGATGTAAAATGCAGTATTTTTCACTATTCATAAAAAATGAACATTGTTAGAAAAATAACAAAAATTCACACAAAGTAAATTTTGATGTCCCAATCACAAAGAATAAGTTTATTTTAAAAAACATAGATTATAAAATTTTCAAAAGATTGATTTAAAAATGGTTTGCCATCAAATGGCAGTAAAACAATCTTTTAAAAATATTAGTGTATTCCATGCTTAAGATTGGATTTATTTTTATTTTAAGCCTCTAAAACACTATCTAATTCATTAATAGACATAGATAAAAATATCTATTATTCATTAATTACTTGGGATGTTACATCCTTCCCCCCTTTAGAAAATTGCATCCCCACAATTTATTTACTTATCGAATAAATGGGGGCACTTATCCCTCATTTCATTTTCAGATTACCATGTTGCCTCTTCCATCATGTGGTTTTTCCACAAAACCTTTACCTGATTAATCACCTTATTCTGTAACACTTGCTCCCTGTGGTCAAGAATCTGGACTGGTTGTTCCTCATAAGATAGGTTCTCTTCCAGCTGAACTACCTCTAGACTCAAAACATGAGATGGATCTGGCATGTACTTCCTTAACATTGTAACATGAAAAACATTTTGTACCTGAGATAAACTTGGAGGTAAAGCCACTCGGTAAGCAACTGATCCAACTCTCTCCAGAATTTCATATAGTCCAATGAACCTTGGACTCAGCTTTCCTTTCTTACCAAATCGAATCATACTTTTCCATGGTGATACTTTGAGAAAAACATGATCACCTACCTCAAAAGAGAGATCCTTCCTCCTGTTATCCGCATAAATCTTCTGCGTACTCTGAGCTGTTCTCATGTGTTTCTGAATCAGCTGAACTTTTTCTGCCAACTCTTCTACCAATTCTGGTCCCATCAACGTCCTTTCACCCACTTCATCCCAGAAAGCTGGAGTTCGACACCGCTTCCCATATAACGCCTCAAATGGTGCCATCTATATACTGGAATGAAAACTGTTATTATATGAAAATTAAACCACAGAAATATGTTGGTACCAAATTCCCTAATAATCCATCAAACAAGCTTGTAGAATATCCTCCAAGGTATGAATTGTTCATTCTGACTGCCCATCTGATTGAGGATGAAAAGCTGTACTAAAATTTAATTCAGTACCCAACAAATTCTGAAGGCCTTTCCAAAAGTCAGAAGTGAACCTGGGATCACGGTCAGATACAATGGAGAGAGGAACTCCATGTAACCTGACTATCTCTTTAAGATACAAATGGGAAAGTTGATCTAGGGAAAAAGTATCTCGTATAGCAAGGAAATGAGTAGACTTGGTCAAGCGATCAACAATAACCCAGATTGCATTATTACCTCGAGGTGTCTTCGGTAATCCCACAACAAAGTCCATGGATATATTCTCCCATTTTCACTCTAGAACTGGTAAAGGCTGAAGCATCCATTTCGGTAACTTCTGCTCTACTTTAACCTGTTGACAAGTCAAACACTTCACAGTAAAATCAGCAATATCTCTTTTCATTCCATCCCACCAGTAATACTCCCGCAGATCTCTATACATCTTAGTACTGCGAGGATGAACTGAAAACGGAGAACTATGAGCTTCACATAACAACTCTCTCTTCAACTGTGAATCACAAGGCACACACAATCTCTTCCCAAATCTCAAAACGCAATCATTGTCATTGTTGAATTCATGCAACTTACCTTTATGAACCAAATCTACCTTTTTTTGCAACTCACTGTCTTGCTTCTGTGCTTGCTTGATTCTATCTGATAGAGATGATCTCACTGATACCTGAAACAAAATAGAAGAACTTCCTGCACCAACAACTTCTATGAAAAAGTTCATCAAATCCTTAACCAAAGGATCACGTTCCAAACACAACATTGTTAATGAAGCGTTACTTCTTTGACTCAAAGCATCAGCCACTTTATTTTCTTTTCCCGAATGATAATGAATTTTACAATCATAATCCCTGATTAATTCTAACCATCTCATCTGTCTCATGTTCAATTATTTCTGAGTGAATATATACTTTAAAATTTTGTGATCGGTATATATTTTAAACTTTACTCCATACAAATGATGCCTCCAAATTTTTAAAGTGAAAACAACAGCAGCTAATTCCAAATCATGTGTAGGGTAATTTACCTCATGAGTTTTCAACTGTCGTGAAGCATAAGCAATTACCTGATCATTCTGCATTAGGAAGCAACCAAGTCCTTTCAATGAAGCATCACTGTATATAACAAACTGACCGTTCCTGGAAGGTAGTGCCAAAACTGGAGCATTCACCAATATTCTTTTGAATTCCTGAAAACAATCATCACATTCTTTTGTCCAGATAAACTTAACACCCTTCCGAGTTAGCTTAGTCATTGGACTAGATAACTGTGAAAAATTTCTAACAAACCTTCGGTAATATCCTGCCAAACCAAGGAAGCTACGAATCTCAGTTACATTTGTGGGTCTTGGCCAGTCTTCCACAACTTTTGTTTTTTCAGGATCAACAGTTATTCCATCTTTAGAAACAATATGACCAAAAAAAGAAATTTGTTGAAACCAAAACTCACACTTGATGAATTTTCCATATAGTTTCTTTTCTTTTAAGTTTTGCAAGATAACCCTTAAATGTCTTTCATGCTCTTCTTTAATTTTAGAAAACACCAAAATATCATCAATGAAAACCACCACAAACTTATCCAAGAACTCATGGAAAATTCTATTCATTAAGTCCATGAATACAGAAGGTGCATTGGTTATCCCAAAAGGCATTACTACAAATTCATAATGGCCATATCTTGTACGGAACGCGGTCTTTAGAATATCTGCCTCCTTTACCTTCAGCTGATGGTACCCCGATCTCTGGTCAATCTTTGAAAAAAACTGAGCTCCCTAGAGCTGATCAAAAAAATCATCGATATGAGGCAAAGGATATCTGTTCTTAATAGTGATATTATTCAAGGCCCTATAATCAATGCAAAGTCTCATTGAGCCATCTTTCTTTTTAACAAACAAGATAGGAGCACCCCATGGTGATGTGCTAGGTCGAATGAAACCTTTCTCTAATAAATCTTGCAATTGCTCCTTCAACTCTAAAAGTTCAATTTGAGCCATTCGATAAGGGGGTTTTGAAATTGGCTTAGCATCAAGAACTAAGTCAATAGTAAACTCAACTTCCCAATCTGGTATTCTTCCAAGCAACTCATCAGAAAAAACATCAGGATACTCATTTACCACTAGCACATCATTAATCTGAACAGTTCCTTTATTTTCAACGATGTGTGCAAGGTAACATTCATTTCCATCTTTTACAAGTTTCTTGGCCTCTTGATAAGTTATCAACAGTAAGAGTTCATTCTTGTACACAAACTGAAAGTCTTTTTGAAAAGAAACTTCTTTAGCTCTACAGTTAATCTTAGCATGGTAAATAGAGAGCCAATTCATACCCAGGATAACATCAAACTCTACTAGAGGTAAAACAATAAGGTTTTCAAGTAGGTTCTTTCCACAGATAAGGATAGAAAAATTCGTATAAATTCTTTTTGCGTCAAAATTTCCCCCAGGTGTTTTTACCAAAAGTTCAGGAGTCATTTCTTGAGATGGTATTCCCATTTTACTAGAAAAGGTTTTAGAGATGAAAGAATGTGTAGACCCCGAATCAAACAACACACTGGAATAATCTGAAAAAACAAACAAAGTAAATGATACAACTTCATTTGGTGGCCCGACATCTGCTGAAGTAGTTGCAAAGGATTTCACCACCCCTTTCTGCTTGTAGTCTAACTGTTTCCCATCACTCAAGATCTTTGTCGGACACTCGTTTGCATAGTGACTCATCTCATTGTAATTATAACATTTCAATAACTGTAAATCAAATTTGGTCTTACGTTCACCTTGATCTTTTTCAGTGCAATCACGAGATTTATGTCCCATCTTACCTCATCGGTAGTACTTTCCAGAATTCAGAAGACATTCCCCAGCATGCCTTTTACCACATTTATCACAAACTGGAAACTTAGTTTTCTTACCATCAGACTTTTTTGAAAAATTATTACATTTCTCCTGCCACCTCGGTCTCTTCTTCTATTGGTTGTTATAGAACACTTGATCATCGGAAAACTCCATTTCCACCTTCGCAGCACATCGAACAAGCTTTTCATAACTTTTAAACTCACGAGAAGCCAATGCCATTCGATATTTTGGCTTTAATCCTGAGTAAAAACGATTGATTTTACTATCAAGGTCTCGGATAAAATTTGGAGGATACCTTGCCAATCAAGTGAACCTTTCTTCAAAGGCAGCCATTGAGTCTTCCTCTTGCCTCAATTCCAAGAATTGCATTTACATCCTAAGTCGAACAGCCTTAGGAAAATACTTCTCAAGAAACATACCTTTGAATTCATCCCAGTCAAGAGCATCAATCTCATCAGCGTCCCTGATATTTTTAACCATCGACCACCACTGATCTGCTTCACCCTCCAAACGGTAAATAGCAAGACTAACCTTTTGATTGTCTGAACACCCCATGACATCAAAAATATTCTCCAGTGCTTTAATCCACCCTTTAGCTAGCACAGAGTCAGATGATCCTCTGAATGATGGGGTATGTTTCCTCATGAAATGTTCCACCACTGATATGTTCCTCTGCGGTTGATCTGGATGATCTTGTGCATGGATACCACCGCCATTTATCGCTTGAGTCAACTGCGCCATTACTACAACAAACTGTTCAGCTCCAATTCCTACCATCTTAGGATGCTGATTCAGAAGGTTATTTCCTTCTGTATACCTTCCTATCACTGCATCCATGTTTCCTCTACGGAAAACCATTCTGAACAAACATGTCTTAGATGAAGCAACATGGTAATATTCAAATGCTATATCACTTCAATTTGACCATAAAAAAAATATTTTTGGATAATCATTTAATAGAATTATAACTCCTAAAGTTATCTAAACTGACCTTTGATACCAACTATAAGGCCCCGGCCTTAAACCATACTTAATATTGAGTTATTACAAGATTAAACATTGAGGATCTTTTCGGGTTTAGAGTTTTAGAGAATTAGATCATAGAACTTGCATTACATTCCACATAAAAACAAAGTGGTTACATAAAGATAGTTTTCATTTTTCCCATCAATAGAAACACATTTAATAAAAACATGGATTCATTCTTGACACTTCCTTGACACTATCATCATATCATGTACCTTTCCCTTGACCTGTGAAAAACATTTCAAAAAAAACGTGGGATGAGCATAAAAAGCTCAGTATGGGTTATAAAAACATGGAAAGGAAACATGGGTACATATATACATAAGAATGCAATCCTACTTTACCCATAAAACATAATCACTTTAACATACCTCATCAAATCATGAATAAATCATAGAAATCATAAGACATAAAGGTAACTTGAGGCATTCATAACATTCTTACGTAGGGAGTAACCCTCTTGGTTACGTTTGGAATACCCATCACAGTATATTCCCAAAATATCTTCGGAGAAACCTTAATGTTTCACTCCTTCGCATTACCCAATGCATTGGAGAGCTATATCGATCTCACCCACCCTTAGTTTATCACGGAACCACCCGTCTTCATAATAACGCCCAAGAACCTCAACATAATCGTATCACATAAAACATGCATAAAGGAAACATAACATTTCCACCTTTCAATCAAAAGATATCAATACAACACATTGATATAAAAACTTTATGAAAACCATTTTCAATAACAAAATAAAAGAAAAGTAAAACATGGTATTTATTTTTCTTTTAAAAAGAAGGTATGGCTTGTAGAGGAAGCCGAAACTCAAATAATGGTCACGGAGGCGGAGAAGTCGTTGTCGCCGCATACGTATGACAAAAACATTCCCTTTTGTTGTTTTGTAAAAAGCTTCATATAAAAAAGATTCCTTTTGGATAAACGTAAAAGTCAAAGGGGTTTATACACCATATAAAAGAAAGTTGTGTATAAAATAAAATATGCCTCAATGAAAGGAGATTGAGATGAAGTCCCATACCTCGGGTCCGACATGACTCGATCGTTCTTTAATGTCCTGAATAATAAACTTGAGTTAATTTATACTTTCTTAAGAACATTTTTTTAAGTTCATTATTCCTTTTATATAACTTATTTCCATGTCATGACCACTATGTAATTATTTAGGTAAATAACGGTCGTTTTAACGATCATTGGTACTTGAGTAAAAAATAAGCCCTTTATAATTACAAGTTGTTCATGTATCCATTATACCCCGAATGGTATTCATGATGTAGATATTATATATGTCATACATATCCAGTACATGCATGCATTTATAATATTACATAATCATTTAGAGGTAAGAAATGAAATGCACCGTTCATGGAGACGGTAAGCCGTACGTACGCATGAACGCTACTTTCATTTCTATTTCGTATTTTATAGAATGGAATCATAATGATATAAAGGTATATTATAATTCTAGTATAATATCATATATAATATCATAGTTCCATCCTTTATATGTCCCACATTTGGTATTCAACGAATCAAATCACTTTGAGGGGGCGGTAGTCCGCACTTCCTTAAATGAAGATATCGCGTTTACCCATAATGGGAACCATAAAGGTATGCCCAAAATGAAAAATACAGAATATTATGGAAAAAATAAACAAATTATATATACTATATAAATATAGTTACATCTTAATGGCCACCTTTGAAGGTGTTAAAGGAATGTTGAACAATCATCGTTTCGGGAGGCATAAATTCACCATCCACGGAAACAGTATGTTCTTTAACCATTAGATATAGGTGTGTGTAAGTGTAGCTTGAATCCTTATTATAACAACATCCAAGTATATTGAATATACTGGAGTTGTTACAAAAGAAATAAATAAAAAGAGTTTAGGGGGTTGGAGAAGCAAAATAAAACAAAAGGACTCAAGTGAAGACATTACCTTAAAATCGGGTAACTCCCTTTGGTTTGAGATCAAAGGCTTCCTTGGGAAGACTTATGCCCAAAGTGAGGCTTCAAAGAGTAACAGAGGGAAGTGGAGAGACAAAATGAGTAGGGGTTGGCCGAGCGAAAGGCTTTGGAAGTGTGGGTAAGGAGGTAGAGGTGGGGGCCTTTTATAAAAGGAGAGGAGGGGCACTCTTGGAAAGTAAAGAAATATTACTTTATTTGAAAATGAGTTTCGGATTTAAAAGGTCCCACATTGATATAATTTGAGGATAAGGTGATAATGGTTAGAAATATACCCACACAATAGCTTTTGGACATGTGTAGGTCATAGATTTTACATTATCTTCTCATTTTATTTAAATCCCTTATTAATGAGGTAATCGCTGCATCATCATGATGTCATAAATAATTTAATTTATATAAAGTCTAAAAACTATAAAAAAAATACTATGATGTATTAAATATTTTTATATTTCCAATTAATATTTATAGTCAAATATCTGACTTGTATAACCCCATTTAAAAATTTTTTTCGTAAAACATATTATGCTTGTGTCATTTTTACTTTTTCATTAAATAAAAAGTTATTTATGTCATTTCCCAACCAAAGTGGCTCCACGGGGTCCCCAAGTTGACCCATGGATTGTTTTGGTCGGAAATGACACATCCAATGAGGATAGGACATGTGTTAAGCACATCTCATACTATTAAAACATTATCTTTACCTTAAACTACACTAATTACCACTAATCGCGATTAAAAACATAAAAGTTACTATTCACCAAAAAATTATTTTAATATCATTGAACCAAATTTGACTTCTTAATGACAACCATGTATATCGGATTTTTGAAAATCAAACTGCAGAGGTGGAAAAATATCATTTAAATTGAAAATCAGTTTTTATAAGTACCACTTAGTGGTTTCACTATTCATCAAAAATTGAAGTTTTTTCAGAAAAATACCAAAACTTCACCCAAAGCTATATTTGATATTCTAAATTCAAAAAAGAAATCTATTTTACAAAATTCAAATAATATATGTTACATTAATTAATTTAATAATTAATTCCCACTGTCATGACAAATAGCGTGTTTTTATGAAACAATAAGTATCAAAAGATTGACACGAGTTTAAGTCCAATTTCAAAGTGAAATTGATTCCAATGACCACTATTGGATTAAATGGTAAAAATATATTATAATTTAACTTTAAAACCAATTCAAAATATAATCTAATCATATAAATAAATTAGATTAAAAAGCAGTTTTGATGTAAAATGTAGTATTTTTCACTATTTATAAAAAAATGAACATTGTCAGAAAAATACCAAAAATTCACACAAAGTAAATTTTGATGTCCCAATCATAAAGAATAAGTTTAGTTTGACAAACATAGCTTATAAATTTGGCAAAAGATAGATTTAAAAATGGTTTGCCATAAAATGTCAGTAAAACAATCTTTTAAAAATATTAGTGTATTCCATGCTTAAGATTGGATTTATTTTTATTTTAAGCCTCTAAAACAATATCCAATTAATTAATAGACATAGACAAAAATATCTATTATTCATTACTTACTTGGGATGTTACATGCACACAATGTGTTTTTATCTTAATGAATTAGACTAATTACTATTTTAGAGTTATTTCAATGAAATATAAATATTATCGATTCAGTAAGATTTTTTAACATTCATATAATGTTTTTTAATGGCATGCGATAAGAATTACTCCAGTTTTATGCATAAAAGTGCATTTTCCTAAAAAATTGTTTTTTCACATTTTGAAAAGTTATTTAAAAATGATTTTTTCCTGCTTATAGAAATTTAATGTTAGAAATAGACTCGATATTTTGTATTAGGCGGTCACAAATTGGTAAATAAGAACCTTTTATTTTTAGTTAATATGAATACTAACCGTACTAAAATTTTGTACCCCAGTAAGGGTAAAAGGGGTAAAATTGGGTTAAAACATTGGGATTATGATTTTAAATTTATGTAACACTTTTATTTATAATACTGGATGAGTTAAGTTTGAATGTTTCCACTCAATTATCAAATATATAGTTACTTGGATTTATATTTCTTTAATTATTTCCTTTAAATTAATTTTAGAAAATAATAAATACAAAATGTCAGTCTCTTAAATTAAATATCTCTAATTTTTTCACATAAGCACAAAAAGAGGATAAGTTAAATTACAAAAATTTATTTTAAATACTAATAATTTTTTATCATATTGATTTTTTTATAATTTTTATTAATTGTATAATCACATTAAATGCTTACATCAAGCAATTCTACAGGGGGAATGAATTAGGAAACCAATTCTTGTCACCACGTTCTAAAAAAATGCTTACATCAGGCCAACACTATATTTATTCAATTAATAGAAAGATAAAATAAATTATTTCAAAAATATTAAAATTTATAAAATTTAGTGAAATATTATGTTACATGAATTTTTTAAATAATCATGATATATTATAGATGTGTGAAAATGTTATATTTTAATTCAGTCCATGTTTTGGTGTCTCTGAAGTAAAATTAAATAAATAGTTCTAAAATTCACATTAATGATATTTTATAATAAATAAAGTGGTATGAAATAATTTAATATTCATAACAAAATATATTTTTCCAATTTAATTGAATATTTTTTAAAATTTCATCCATGGCCTATTTATGAGTCACTTTTGAAATTCTGATAACATTATTAAGACATTATGATTTAAATATTGTTTACTGTGATTTATGTCAGAAATTGTTAAAAAAGGGGTTAATAAAAAAGATAAGTATTAAAATGACCCTATTAAATAGTTAAATTTTATTAGATAATGCTATTTTGAACATATCCTATTTATATTATAATTCATGTTCATTTTGAAGAATTTGTCTTGAGAATGAATTTATAATATTTTAATCATTTAAGAAATTCAATGCATGTCTTTCTCTCCCTTATAAATAAACACCCTCTATTCTCTTAATTACATCACATTGATCCTTATATCGAAAAAAACAAACCCTCCAAAATTACAATATAAAATTCCCTAAAATGTTATAGATGTTTTTTTCTCACAAAAATACCAATCCTAGGTTTTTTAAGAGTCGATCTAAAAGAGTTATTTCATAGAAAAGTTAACCAACTTAACTAATCACCGTATTTTTAATTCTTATTTTACTAAGTATAAATCTAAGTTATTTTTCAGAAATTAAATAATTCAGTGTCACACATAAAATGAAGTATTATTAAGATTATGAAAAACCATTACCCAACCTCTTTCCTATCAAATGGAAAGTAAAATTATTTCTAATGCGTAGGTACAACATATCATCTCCACATAATGACACAAATCATCTTTCATCACAATATTTTATGGATGAGTATTGTTATTGTTTTAATGTTTATATATGATATTTATTGAAAAATTATAATTATTTAATAATAAAATAATATCTAACTCCTTACCTTTTAATCTGTTGGAAAATGATAAAGATGCTCGTGTATATGGGTGGACTACCACCTCCACAAAACGATATGATTTGTTTCTATTTTCTTATATACATGGTTTCTAATGAATATATATTTTTTGAATATTTATGATATATATTATATAATAGTTATTCTGCAATGGTTAATTATTATTTACCTTTTTTTATTCCATCCTTATAATAATTAAAATATCACTTATGCGTACAAACAATCAACTGTCTCCATGAATGATGTAATTCATTTTTATATCTATGCTATTTATGGATGAATATAAATATGTATATAAAGAGTATATATTATATTTATATCATTATTAATATTATTTATATGATATAACCATGATCGCAGTTCAAGGACCGAAACATTTCAACTGAAATTCTCATGAAAAATGAAGTAGTTATCTCCCGAAATAATGGTTTTAATGAAGAATTATTAATAAATATGTGATAAAACATTATAAGTAAATAATATATGGTATGATAATTATTTTTATTTAATATATTTATAATTAATATATACTTATTATATAGGAGGTTCAAACACATATGAAGGACGTCAGATTGAAACATTTATAAATAATGTGTTTTGAAATGATTTAATATTCATAAAAAAATATATTTTTCCAATTTAATAGAATATGTTTTAAAATTTCAATAATTTTCTATTTATTTGTCACTTTTGAAATTATGATTAAATTATTGAGACTTTAGGATTGAAATATTTTTTACCATGATTTATGTTAGAAATTGTTAAAAATGGGGTTAATAAACAAGATAAGTAGTAAAATGACCCTATAAAATAGTTAAATTTTATTGGATAATGTTAATATGAACACATCATATTTATATTATAAGTCATGTTCATTTTGAAGAATTTGGATTGAGAATGAATTTATTATATTTTAATCATTTAAGAAATTCATTGTATGTCCTTTCCCACCGTTATAAATGAACACCCTCCCTTCTCTTAATTACATCACATTGATCCTTATATCTCATGAAAACCCTCTAAAATTACCATATAAAATTCCCATAAAATGTTATAGAGGTTTGTTTTCTCACAAAAAGACAAATCCTAGGGTTCTTAAGAGGTGATCTAAAAGAGTTATTTCACTAAAAAGGTAACCAACTTAACTAATCACCATATTTTTAATTCTTATTTTACTATGTCTAAATCTATGTAATTTTTCAAAAAATAATAAATTCAGAATCAAAAATAAAATGAAGTATTATTAAGATTAAAAAAAATTAGTATCCACCCTCTTTCCTATCAAATGGTAAGTAAAAGTACTTATAATGCATAAGAACAACATTCCATCTCCACATAATGATACAAATCGTCTTTCATCACAATATTTTATGGATGAGTATTGTGATTGTTTTAATGTTTATATCTGATATTTATAGAAAAATTGTAATTATTTAATAAAAATAATAATTATATATATATATGTTTTCTAAAAAAATTTAAGGGATGTTATTAATATTTTTATATGGTTTATTAAAAAAATTTAACTAAAGATTGAATTTTTAAATAATGGTATAAAATGAATTTTTTCCTTTTCCAAATGAGGTAATTTATTTAATTTTTTATAAATGTATGAAATGAATGTTTTGTTTTATAAAAAACGACAAGAATGAAATTTTCTACTATCATGGAAACTCAAACATTTGAATTTTACCTTACAATTTTTCAAGTATATTTTCAAATTAAATGTTATCTTTAATATTTTTGATAGTTTTTGTTTTTAAACAGGTGATTCCAAAATGAAAAGTTTATTTTCCTCAATAAATATTATAGATATATTTTAAAGGTATTTTAATCTAATATGACCTACTTTGGTGTTAATTATGATTTACTAGGTATATAGTCCAATGATACTATACAATTTCATTATTTATATAGATTATGATAATAATTATTTGAAGATTATTCTATGAAAACTGTTTCTTTTCCATAGTTAATTATGCTAAAAAACAATTTTATTTTCCCTAGGTTATTCGTTGACAAAATGATGAATTGTGTATGAAACCCATTTCATTATGACCGTTTTTGTTATATTTAATTATTTATGATCTTTTAAAACACATATTTATGACATTAATTTTGTGATAGGTTGGCCCAAAATTATATATCCTTACAATGTGTTGCATACAAATGGCTATCTAAGGAGATAAATAGGACTATAATGGGTAGTTAACCCAATTTAGTAAGTAACTTTATTCACTATGATATCCTTGTGAGTTATTATTTACTTCTATGATAGAAAAAAGAGTGAAACCAATCCATTACAATAGTGTTGGAAGTGATCCAAGAATACTAAGGTAATTATTTTCTATGATTATATTTATACGACAAATTTATGTCTTATGAAAATGTTATGATCTCATGGTTTATGTTATTTAATTATATTATGATAAATGTCTTAAAAACATACATGATTTATGCCTTGATTTGAGATTATGATCTATGATATGCATGGTATAGATTTAAAAGGTTACACTCATGTTCTCATACCATTATACACATTTTATGTTTATGTGATCAATGATATCTCTATTATTTAACCTTAATGAGTATATAAGATCACACTTTCTTATGTTTCATTTCCATAAGTTTTGTATAAATATTTTAAGTATGAAATTTTTAAGAAGGGTTATAGTAATGAATATATAAGTGGGAAGATATATTATGACCAATTCTCTTATGTTCGCAAGTTTCTATGAAAAATAAACCAATATAATTCTAGCGTGGATCATTATATTCTATAATGAACATTAATATATTAATAAGTTATATCTACGTATAAAAAATAGGGGTAACTATAATGGGTATCTTGGTAGTTTTCTATGAATGTTGTGAGTTTAATTCTCTCTTGATGGTTTTAACAAGATATACATTCACATCATCAAAATAATTATGGGAATTTGTTCATGAATATGAGTAGATTGAAACAATTAGATAACGAAGACATTGATATGAGTGTGACTATCATATAATCCATAATAAATAATTCCTGATGTAACACATTTATTCAAAATTTTATTATATTTTTCATTACATATATATGTTTTCTTTCTTGAATTCATCATTAAACATCCTTCATCTATTTTTTCAATGCATTTAAATATAATAATCAATAATAATAATGATAATAAGTGTAATAGAATTATAAGTCTATTATATTTGATTTGAGCGAGATGACCCTTTATGGCTCCCTATATACGTTCCAAGAATTAAAAAATCTATGTTTCTTGTGTGTCCCTTAACAACATTAGATCACTAGTATTGTTTTAGGGGGATCTAATTGATCATTCACAGTTTCTAATCACATGTGTAAATTGTTTCTTATTTATTATATTTTTTTATTTTTAGTTTTTTTATTTTTATTTTATTTTATTCCATATGGGATAAGTCTCATTGTGAAACCATTCACTAATAATGGATCAAAATATATTTTATTAGTTTATGGAAGTTGAAAAAATCTCTAATGAGATCAACGAAGCATAGTTAGCCTAGTAATTTTTTTCAAGCCACTCAATATTCCAATAGAAATTCATGGAATAAATTCAATTTCCACAACACGAGGGGCCAAGGGTAAAAACCAATAAATAGGATAAATATATAAACTATTCTAATGAACCTATTAAAAATCATAAACCACTATTCCCAAAAGGTATAAAAGAACTGACCTTTGGGGAAGTTAAATAAATAATAACTTGC